>OX578150.1:116446771-116659271 GCA_951213105.1 Amaurobius ferox | reverse complement strand
ATTATCTGTTTTGAATGACCTCATAAGCTCTGAATCGAACGGTTTTTAAAAGGTCATAAAGGAGACGAATTGTGCTGTCGACCGTTAAGGTGCGTCGTAGCGAGTTTTTTGAAAAATTAATGGGTTAAGAATTAAGTATTCTGTAACAAACGAAGCAGCTTGAATTTTTACGAGTCTGATAAATTACTGTAAATTTAACATTTATTATATTTTTAATGATTTATTTTGAATAAAGGGAGATATGGAATGTTAATATCTGTGTGAGGTAATCTAAAAAGCCGTCAATATACTGCAAAAGGAGTAAAGCTTCAAAGGGTTTTTTATTTTACGTATAATGCATGGAAATTTATAGGAAAATTGAAAATTGAGTTTTCGTCGGATCACACGCTTTGAGCACTCTAGAACACGAATCCTTAAGTGTGTGTGTGTGTATGAGTGGTGGTGATGATAATGATGATATAATGATTGTATCTACTCTATTTTAAAACTTTCTGTTAAAATTTAATCAAATTTTGCAATTAATCACTTATGCACTGCTCTGGGTTTGATTTTGGTACGATTTTTTTTTAAGTAATCGATTTTTTTTATGGCTCACAAAAATGGTCAAAATCTAAAATAAAAAATATATTCAAATGTATTCATTAAATTTTTTATGCATGTATGTAATTTTTGGTGGGAAAATTAATAAAGTTGACCCCTAGTAAACCGGTTTTTAGATATTTCAAATTATTGGAATTTTGGCTAGCCTTTTCTTTAAAATGAATTAAATTGCTGAATAATAATAATGATTGTAATGGGAATAGAGATAACAAGAAAGATCAATCATGCCTAAAGCATTGATTATGAAACACATTCCAACTTCAATGCAATTTTATTTAAGCAAGTCTAAAATGCAATACATTCCTCGGTAATATTTTAAAACTTATCACAATACTACATTAATTTATTATATTTGAAAACTTAAACCTTCATCGAAAAAAAATGAACTTCATTCAAATGACAACATTGAAATATAAATTGCCCGGTTTAAACATCTCTAAAACGCGATACATTCCTCGGTAAGTTTTTTAAAACTATCATGATACTACGATAATTTATTATATTTGAAAACTTCATCGAAAACAACTGAAATTCATTCAAATGACGTCATAGAAAAAATAACACGCCTGGCTCTCTCTATAAAAGCAACATTTCATTCATAAATAATTTCCCATTCATGTCATTCATCACAATACTATAATAATTTATTTTATTTAAGAATTAAGACCATGGAGCTACAAGTAATTAAACTCTATGCTTAAAACTTCATCGAAAAAAATCGTCCTTCTCTTTGTAAAATCAATGAATATTTCATTCATATCAGCTATGCAGACTCCATGGCCTAAATAATTTTGTATTAAAGAAATACAGCAATTCTAATACAACTCATTCTATATATTTTGCTGTTTACATTTTACATTAGTGAAAAATAGGTTTCGTTGTAGAAATAATCAAATTTGGATGATCATTTAAACTCAAATATATTGTTATTGCGTTGTTTCAGTATGTAGATGCACAGAATTTAAGCAAAAATAAAGTGGTTTTAGGACGGATACAACACTCAATATGAATTAAAAAGAACTTAAAAAATCACGATTTTGAGACAAGATGGATGCCATATATCATTTTGAAGTGTGTCATGTGATCTTTTAATGTCATGGTCACGCGATCGCTTCATATAAGAGGTGTTATTATTATTTTAATTTTTATATAAAAAACTAATGAATATATTTCGCTGAATTTTATTTTATATATTTCATGGAACAATTTGAATATTACCTAAAATTTTCGAAGCAATTTGTGAATTTTAAATCCGCTTAAAAAATGTTTGAAAAATTAGGTCTCATAGGGCTCAATGTATTTCATTTTTTCAACCCGGGTTCAATCCAAAACTAATTGGGTGATATTATTCATTTATATTCCCATAGGTCCTACAGACCGTCTGAACAACATACTAAAATTTCATTTTGATTAAGTCATTTTTACGGCAGTTATCGTGCTAATGGACAGACAGACAGACAGAATGAACAAAGTCATAAACACGTTTTAATTTTGTTATAAAAATATATTTTAGAAATGAACAGTTTGATTTTTCTTTTAATTATATTGATTGCTGACTGCGTACATCAATCACTTCCATTTCTTTTGTCAAAGAGTTTTCAAGCTCATATATTGTGTTTAGCTAATAAACTGATATATTTTGTTTTCCCAATAAATTCATTTACCCGATTGTTGAAACAGAATAAGAGTAGAACGGGTATATCTTCTAATGAAATTTTAGTGTTTTCATTTAGTATATACAAGCGGGATCAGGATGTTTTATTTTTCAGATCAACAAATTCAGTAAATTTCGCGACATATCGCTAACTCGGCAACTTTTCTTAAACGTTGCCAAATTGACGGAGAAGTGGTCAAATTGATGAAAACGACGCAAATCAATTAATTTAAATTTGTTTTTTTAGAAGTGAATACTGCAATGATGTTTCTGTAGCATTTGTCGGTCAGTCCATCCATCCTACTTAGTAACACAATTAGCGAATTTTTAAAATATCATGAAATTGATAAAAAAATGTTTGTAAATCCATAAAAATATCATGAAATTGGTAAAATTGAGCTTAATGAATGAAATTAATTGTGTTTTGTTAGGGGATAGTATTGTGATGATGTTTCGCCAATTTGTCGCAAAATGGGACTATCAGTTCTACAGTCCCACTTTGCGATAAAGTGGCGATTTTTTAAATTATCGTTAAATTGGCGAAAATGTCGCCAAACCTTCCATAGAAATCGCATTATTCAGACGATATGATTTCCATCAATTTATTTGAAGCAAATGATATGTCGTTTAGCAACGGATGTAAATCCAATGTGTTATGCAGCATACGATTTTTAGTAAATCTTTTCCGATTTGAATAATAAAGATTTGTATATAAAATAAATTTCATTGACATTGCATTTTTGACTGGATAATATCAATTACGGTCTTCAGGTTTAAACTTTAATGTTATTGATATTTTCGGGGATTATTTATTCAGGGATCATTGATATTTTCAAGTTATTATGTTGTTTTATTATGACAAAAAGTATTTAAACTCATATATTGTACGTTGTATGAGTAATCTTCTACAAATGCACGGATATATCTTCTAATCTACGAGAATATAAGTAGTACAGGTATATTGGCATATATTTTGATATATATTGGCATATATTGGAATTAATTACGACTTTCTGGTATAAAGATTACAGGGATTATTGATATTTTCAATTTATTGCGTCATCTGCTCTATTTTGGCAAAGATTTTTCAGACTCATATTGTAATACGGGTAATCTTCTACCAACACACTGGCATATTTTCTAATCTGCGACACTATAAGTAGTACGAGGATATATATATATATATATATATATATATATATATATATATATATTCCCATATAATTTTAGTACTTTTATTCTGGCATATATTGTGGACTATTACGGGTTTATTGATATTTTCAATTTATACATGTAATATACTAATACAGGTTATATCTTCTAATATTCACGTATATAAGTAGTACGTGTCCCATACAATTTTAATGCCTTCATTTTGCATATATTGATTCAATTCCTTTTTTTTTTTTTTTTTTTTTTTTTTGTAAATTTGCTTATAAAAGGGATCAGGATGTTTTATTCTTCAGACCTGCCCGTGAAGATAATTTTGTATAGCGGGGACAGAGATTCTTAAACTTCTTTTTAGGAGCATTGTATTAAATATTTTAACAGAATATTTTGATTAAAAATATCATTTAGTATACTAAAGGAATTTGCACATGATTGTGAATTTTAAGTTTCTTTATATTATATACTCCGTACGAAGAACGAGTATGCTGCTAGTATTGTAATAAAACTCTTATAATAACATTTAATCCAAATGTTTTGATGCAGCTAAGTAATTTGCTATGACTTATTAGTTAACTCTTTGCTTGCTCTTGCAGATCAACAGACACGGCATAGCTTCGAATCCAGTTTAAATCAGAGGCACCTTCTTGGAGAAGAAGATGATAATTCTCTTGAGACCACCTCACCGATTTCCTCTGGAAAATCTTCTGATTCAATTGCTGGTCTGGACACATCCAATTCCTCTGAACGTGGCAGCAGCCCAGAGAAGTCGATAAACACCGAACAGGAAAACCGCCAGAAATTAACCGAACAGGAAAACCGCCAGAAGCCCCTTAAGTCCTTAAACACAAAGGAATCAATTACAGATGAACTTTTAAGAAAAGAAGTTCCAAAGGGAGATTCTGAAAGCAACGAGGAAATATCTGGCGGTGATGTGCCAAATTTGGAACGTCAAGCAACAGAGCAACCACAGAGAAAAATTTCCGGAGAAGCCGCTGAGGTTTCACTCGGGAAAGTTCTCGAGGAAGACATCAAACAAGAACAAAGTGAGTCAGAAAAAGACCTTGCTACGAAATCTGCCGGCAAAACGCACCAAGAATCAAAAAGTGAAGAAGGATCTGTAATAACACCTATTGACAATGAGCAAGACACAACTAACCACAAAGGACAAGGCACCAAAAAGCACCAAGATGGTGGTGTTGGAAAAGGATTGGTGCAGCACAAGCAACAGCCGGAGACAGTAGCGAAAGATCGCGAAGGACAACTTGTTGATTCGGCCACGACATCCAGGCCGCCCAGCCTATGGGCCAAGATGGGTAAAGAGCAAGGGCCACATAGGCCAATTCCACCGGCTACAAAAGCTTCGAATGAGAGTAGGCCAACTGCAGTTCCAATTGAAGGTTGCACGGAACCAGGTAAGATTACCTTTTGTATTTCACTTTGTTTAAGTAGCCATGCTTCATGAAAAGAAAATTAAATGTACTGTGGAACACTCACAGAACCCTTCAGTAGGAGGCGTTTACAACTTTGGGAACGCCTCCCATGTGCGGGTATGAGAATTCCAGTTTTTGATGAATTTTCACAATTTCAACATTCCTGTATTTGAAGCATATGTTATCAAGGTGATTTCTCTCTCTCTCTGTATGAATAAAATGGACATATCTCCAGAAATCGATGGAGATGTTACTATTTATGAATGTACAAAAATAATTTAAATATTTTAATATTTTAAACTATTTAAAAGGAAAAAAGTTTTGTCTGATCGAGTTTTCGCTTCACTTTGCTTACTTTCATTCGAAATATGTTCTGCACTGTAAAAGATAGATACAGATAGTAAGCAATAAAAATGTACCGAAAGAAATCCAGTTCCTAGATCAGCAATCTGTTGTTATAAAGCTCTTATAGTTTTTGAGATTGCCATCTTGTGGAGTGGAAGAAGACTGACAATTTAATTTTTGTAATGCTTATATCTCGAGAGTTAAAAGTGAGTTATAAGCAGTTAGAAAGTAATTTGTAGTCTTTTGAAAACCCTACAAGGACACATAATAGGGCACGATAAGTTTTTGTTTTTGATATATAGTGCTTATAATTTTTATATTTTAATATTTTGAACTGTTTTGAAAAGGTTCAAATAGGACAAACTATCCCCGAAAAATGTTATCTAGACTAACCAAGAGAAAATATTAATACCATCAAAGTTTCTTTTTACATATATACTAACGCAAAATAATATTTATGTCCAGCCGTAAGAAAACATCAAACAGCAATTGCACAATCGGAGAGCAAAATGGAAATACCTTTGATAGGGATTAATGTCTTCTACAAATATCAATATTTAAAATTTGCTTAAGGGGCCGTTTTCGCAATTATTTTGGCATTAACTCCAAAATCTTCAAGCCCTATTGATCCTTACATATTTAGATTCTACGGAAATTTTTAAACGGATTTAAAAAAAAAAAGTTTACCATTTTTAAAGGATTTTTCATCTATTTGCAAGTATTTTAAATTTTCTGATCCTAATGTTAAATGGGTTTTCTAGTTTCGGGGATATATATTTGTAATAAATCAATTTTCAAAGAAAATTGATTTTGCATACTTTTCTACTAAAAACCCAAACAAAATTCATATAAATTTTAATATTCAAATATATTTGAAATATTCATTATTAATTAATAAATTAATATTTATAAGAATTCTGAATAGAAGCAGCTCTTAATTTTGATACCATTCGATGCAGTTGCGTCTGAAATATCGGTGCACAAAATTTGAGTTTTATCCGTGCAATATGGAGTGCAACGTTCTTTAATACAAGGTTGGGCACTCAGCCAGGCAACCAATAAAAAAGTTATCAGCTTGACGAAACAGGAATTAAATTTCGTCATTCGTGATGTCACGGTCCAGAGCAAACTTTGAGAGAAGTTGGCAAACCACACACATTATTACAGTTAAAAATAGTTTGTAATTTTGAAGTGGCAATATCCAGGCGTAAACAACTTGCTCAAAGATATTAAATTGTGCTGTGCACGCAGAATCCAGTGACTTTCAAGGGAATTTGGTGACGTCGCTGGAAGTAAGATGATAGTCACAGTTAACAAATTCGGTCCCTCTTGAAAGCACGAGAACAAAATGTGCGTGTTCATAATTCCAATGTCGTCATATACGCAGACTGAGGTTAAAAAATATAAGTCAGTCATGCTCCGGAACACCCCCCCCCCCCTCCCCCGATTGAGTGTGTAATCAAATATTATTCAAAATTCGATGATTATTGTATTTATCGGGGACCATTCCCAAAGCTTTTGAAGGCCTCCCCCCCCCTCGGATGTCTTTTAAAAAACATCTATGATTAGAAACACCGCACCACCTAACTCATGGATGTTTCATACAAAATCTGAGCAGCACATGACTTTCCTTATATAATGCAATGAATTTACTACTTTTACAGTTAAAACAATGTTATTCTTATAGTTGATACTTATATTCTTTGCAAGATATTGAATTTTCTTCAATTAGTCGTCATTTTTATCCATTCGGCGAAATTTTCGTTAGCTTGACAACATTTAAAAATGTCGCCAAGTTGGCGACATTCCGCTAACTTCGTCGCCAAAGTCTCGCCAAGACTTATGGACGGAGAAATAAGTTATTTTTACATCAGATAAATGATTATTGGCGTTCAAATACAAAAGTATTACTCAACGTATCTTTTCTCGTGAATGAAACGAGTTAGATCCTCAAGAATGATGTCACAAAATTTATCGCATGATAATACATATAAAAAGTGAACATGTTTCTGAAGAATTAATATTTTTTTTTTCAATTTATGGGATTTTTTGATAAATTTATTTGAAAAATGTGCAATATCTCGAGAACGGTTCATGCTAGCGTTCTAAAGTTTATGTCAATCGTTTTCTAAGGAAAAATTGCATAAGAAATGTCTATTTGCGTAACTTTATTAAAGGTTTTGATTTTTTGATGATTTTTTCAAAATTTCATTCGAGAATTTAGGGGGATTCTGAACATTCGATTGTGTTTTAAAACAATAAGCTTCCAGTATTCATGGATTGTGATTTTTGTACCAAATTTCATTCGAATCGCTCAATTCGTTTGTGAGATATCGTCTCCACAGACTCACACACACACACACACACTGACATCACCTCAAAAATGTTCGATTCGTGTTCAGGGATGCTTGAAACGTGCTCTCCTGTCGAAAACTTGAATTCGAATTTTCGACCCTGTCACAATGCTTTCCTTATACATTATGGATATAAGGAAAGTAACAACGACTATCTATGTGTCAATAGTAAAACAAAACGTAAATAAAAACGACGGAACCAGATTATCAAATTAGAATTCGCCCTTTCCGCTGCAGAGTTCAATTTTTGTCGCACCCTTAATGATTTTTAAGGATTTTCTCTGTCAATTTTGGGCCTTTTTCCATTGTTTCTTTGTTTAATCTGTATAAAAGTTTTCGGTGAATCTGGATGTGTAAAGATCAACGGCGGTTAGCCCTGAAGATTTCGGAGTTAGTGCTAAAATAACTATGAAGATGACCCCTCATACAAATTTTAAATATTGGTATTAGTAGAAGACATTAATCCCAATCGAATGGTATCTTCCGTTTCGTTCTGCGATACAACTGGTGAAAATGACGTTGGGTGCTTCATTTTTACTTTCCTAATATACATAATGTGTAAGGAAAGTATTGTGACGGGGTCGAAAATTCGAATTCGAGTTTTCGACGGGAGAGCGCGTTTCAAGCATGTCTGATCACGAATCAAACATTTTTGAAGTGATGTCTGTGTGTGTGTGTGTCAGTGAGCCTGTGGAGACGATAACTGACGAACGAATGGACCGATTTGAACGAAATTTGGTACAAAAATCACAATCCGTAAACACTGGAAGTTTAATGTTTTTATATGCAATCGAATGTTCAGAACCCCCCTAAATTTTCGAATGAAATTTTGAAAAAATCGTCAAAAATCACAACCGCTAATAAAGTTACGCAAATAGACATTTCTTATGTAATTTTTCATTAGAAAACGATTGACATAAATTTTAGAACGCTGACATGAACCGTTCTCGAGATATTGCACATTTTTCAAAAAAATTATCAAAAAGTCATATAAAATAAAATGAAAATATTTCCTATTGAGAAACATGTTCACTTTTCATATGTAATAGGATGCGATAAATTTGGCGACATCATTTTCGTGGATCTAGCTCGTTCCATTCATGAAGAAAGATAGTTTGAGTAATACTTTTGTATTTGAACGCCTATAGTCATTTATCTGCTGTAAGAATAACTTATTTCTTCGTCCATAACGCTTGGCGAGATTTTGGCGACGAATTTGGCGGAATGTCGCCAACTTGGCGACTTTTTTAAATGTTGCCAAGTTAACGAAAATCTCGCGAAATGGATAAAAATGAAGCTAAATCAATGAAAATGATGACTGATTGAAAAAAATTCAATACCTTAGGAAGAATATAAGTATCTACTATAAGAATAACCTTTTATTTTAACTGTAAAAGTAGTAAATTCATTGCATTATATAAGTAAAGTCATGTGTTGCCCACATCAGATTTTTTTTACTGTAAAAGTAGTAAATTCATTACATTATACAAAGAAAGTCATGTGCTGCCCACATCAGATTTTTTTTAATGGCTTTGCAATTACGATGTATAACAAAAGAAATCTGATGCTGGCAGCATATGACTTTCCCTATACACTAAAATTTATTATCTGTTTCTTTCTTTCTTTCATAAAGCATTACATTCGGTTTAGTTGCATAAAGTAACAAGGACAATAAATGGCACAAAAGTTACAGTTTATTTAGTTTTCGTTTACACTTGACGACTGGTCATATTTTCAAACAAAATCTTAAATATATCGAGAACGGTTCATGCTAGGGTAATGGTACTGATATGGTAATACTTTTCCTATGCATTATCATGTATTACAGGGAAAGTAAAGATAAAAAATTCCTTAACATTAGAACGACGGAAGCGGTCATTTTGACCGCATAACAATTTTGACCGCTGACGTCGTTCTAGGAAAATCGTTGATTTGTTCTCTTATTATAAAACCTAAAATAATTTCCGTCTGTGTTTTCAGCAACTTTAAGAAAATAAGAAATCATAAAATTTCAATGGGCTGGAATTAGCCGTTTTGGAGGAATCGTTTATTAAATTAGTTATGAGGGCAAAATGACAGCTTCTGCCGTTCTAGTGTTAAATTGCATATTTTCCCTTTTCCCTTAGTAATACTTTTGAAAGAAATTCCCTTTCCGTGAGGAATTTTTCAGGATCTGGCGGACATTTTTATCAGAACACAGCTTGTGATTGTTTTATGCTCTAAGTCCTGCATGATGTCGTCTTATCCCAAATACTAGAAATTCAGCCAGGAATATTATGACAAGGTAGTACCGTTTGAATTATGGTGGTTTTTTCTTTATTGTGCCGAAATAGTATCAATTGCTATTAAGTTCAAGAATCGTGTATATTAAATTCAGTGCTAATTTGTTATGAGCTTTGAATTTTGACGAAGTATCCCGCCTAAAATCTGAGCGTTACAAAAAATGTAAATACTTCGAACGTTTATATCTTCGAACCTAATTAATAAAAATGTAAATCAATTATACTTGTTTTCTTGAAAATAAGGTACAATTTATAATTATTCAAAAATTATATCAATATTTTAAAAAAATTGGACTTTCTTTTTCGAAAAATATAATTTTTTTTCGATTGCGTTTTCGATTTCATTTCGCTTATTTTCACTCTAAATAGTTGCTGAACTGTAAAAGGTAGATATAAACAGTAAGTATCAGGTTTACAGATCAATAGTTTATGTTTTTACGAAGTTCAGATTTTGAGAAATAGCCTTGTCAAGTTTAAAGATGATTGAAAATTTTCTGTTTTTTGAAGTTTGTAATGCTTATATATCAAAATCTAAAAGTGCTACCTATGAACAAACAGTAAGCGATTAATTTACAACCCTTTAAAATCCCTACAAGAATATAATTTGATTTCGGATCCAGATCGTAGTTTCTGAAATATAGTGGTTATAATCTCGGTATCAATATTGATAATCTCTTGCTATCAGTATTAATAATTATCAATATAGAGTCGCGTGAAATATAAGTTAATTAGGTGCATCGAAATAGTTTTATATATTGCCATCCGGAAAACAATTTGGCATTAAAAACATTGTGCCATAGATCTTAAACATCATTTTTTGCGATAAAAAAAGTAAATTCATTGCATTATATATGGAAAGTCATGTACTGCCCACATCATATTTTCTTATATAATAGAACTTTCAGTAGATGAAATGCATGTATCAAAATGTTCTTTATAAATTAATTTTATATGCAATTTGTTTGATGTTAAGATTCCTTTTCCATATATATGCCCATATATATGTCGTTTAATGTAAAATATCCAAATTTAGTCATATATTTTCGTTTATTTTACGGAAAATTACTAGACTATTGAGTGATTACCGTTCAAAGTTACAAAATTGCTAGTATCTATCTGTTCGGCAAGTTCATAAAAAGGACGTGACGGACAGACAGACACACTAACACTTGGCCATTAGTTTAAACTAGCTGAATACCAGTTAAAAATCAACGTTATAACAATATCAAACTAGTAGCAAAGCGGTAAGTTAAAGAAGTGCATTCATTGCATTATATAGCGAAAGTCATGTGCTGTCCATATCAAAATTTTTTGAAATTGTGATATGTACACATTTGAAAAATAATATTGCTAAAGGATATTGTGTATTTAAATTTAAGTTCTTGTAGGATTTTTACTTTCCTTATATACAATAATGTATAAAGAAAGTATTGAGATGGGGTCGAAAATTCGAATTCGAGTTTTCGACGGGAGAGCACACTTCAAGCATCCCTGATCACGAATCGAACATTTTTGAGGTGATGTGAGAGAAAGTGTGTGTGTGTGGAAACAATAACTGACGAACGAATGGACCGATTCGAACGAAATTTGGTACAAAAATTACAATCCATGAATACTGGAAGCATATTGTTTTTATACGCAATTGGATGTTCAGAATCCCCCTAAATTTTCAAGTGAAATTTAAAAAAAATCATCAAAAAATAAAAACCTCTAATAAAGTTACGCAAATAGACATTTCTTATGTAATTTTTCATTAGAAAACGATTGACATAAATTTCAGAACGCTAGCATAAACCGTTCTCGAGATATTGCACATTTTTAAAAAAAATTATCAAAAAATCATATAAAATAAAAAAAATATATCTATTGAAAAACAGGTTCACTTTTCATATGTAATATCATGCGATAAATTGGGTGACATCATTCTCGTGGATCTAGCTCGTTCCATTTATGAAAAAAGATACTTTGAGTAATACTTTTGTATTTGAGTGGCAATAGTCATTTATCTGCTGTAAGAATAACTTATTTCTCTATAAATAACGCTTTGCGAGATTTTGGGGAAGAATTTGGTGAAATGTCGCCAACTTAGCGACTTTTTTAAGTGTTGCTAAATTAACGAAAAACTCGCCAAATGGATAAAAATGACGCTAAATCAATGAAATTGACGACTCATTGACGAAAATTCAATATCTTTGAAAGAATATAGGAATCTACTCTAAGAATAACTTATTTTTTTACTGTTAATTCATTGCATATTATCTAAGGAAAGTCATGTGCTGCTCATATTAGATTTTTTTCTCCTTAAAAACGGTACTATTTATTAATTAGTAACAGCAGATAAATATTTATTATTTAATAGTAGATAAATATTTATTAACAAGTGGTAGATAGATGCATGTGAATAGCTTATGAGATTGTTTACTTTAGTTATAAAATGTTATTGAATTCAGAAATATTTTTAGAGATTTCAATTTTAATTTATTCTTGGCTCGAAGAAAATTTTCCAACGTAATTTGATATTCTATCTTCTTACAAACATCCCTCCCGAAATCCTTGCTCATTAAAATTTTAAAATTCAGTCTGAGAAAGTCTAAATCAAGTTATTTTTCTTTTATGCGTTCGTTTGTCATTTGGGGATATTCTGCATTTATAATTCAAGAATAAAGATTTTCTTCCGAGTTTGGTATAACACAGAAGCGTTTAAAACTCAACTACATTTTATAAAATAAATTATGCTTGTCTGTGTTTATAAATGTGCGTTCACAAACTAGGAATTGTACAGAAATTTGTTATGAAAGTTTATTTTAAAACTGAAATGATGAAATTTTAATTAATGTTTCTGAAATGGTTTTAAATGAAAAACGTCTTGTAAAATAAAACTCCAATAAAGTTCGATAAGCTTTTTCGTTGCTTTCAGTTTAATTGGGTTCGTTTATAAAAGATAATATAAAACTATGATAAATAAATAAAGATACATAATTTAAACAACTTTAATTACGAACAAATAAAGAGTCTCTGATGTCGGCAGCACATGACTTTCCCTATATAATACAATGAATTTTGCCAGAATTTCGGCCGCTGCTACCGAAGTGCGCGACATGCCAGGTGTGTTCGAGAGAGTTCGCCACTCCCTCCATCGCCGCTGAAGACATGCATACAGGTTAGCGGTCGCTGTTTTGCGCCATTACTGTAATTAATGTTTATTAAATGTCATTTTATAACTTCTATAACTCAATCTTGTATTTTCGCCTCACCTCATCAGTTTCACCATTACGCCCCCACTTACGTCTTTACGTTTCATTTTCGACCCGGTAAACTATAACGAGAAATGCTTGGTATGATTTATACTACCACCTCGTAAAGTTTGGCCCATCTTTGTTTAATCACTCTGTGTAATTCGAACTTTCGAGTTTTATTTTACGACATTATGCATGCAATACCATTTCGGCTCCATCGGATTAGAGCCACAGCCTATTTTTTTACCTTCGTTTTTGCAGCAGTGTAAGCAATTTAATAAATTTGATTTTAAAGTATTTTCAACGCTTCAAAATTAATATTCATTAAAGTGACAACCTAATTTAAAAGTCTGAATTCTAAAGCTGTTTTAAATAGAAGTAGTAAATATTTAATGAAGTTAATAATGACATGTTTCTCCTTTGTTTCCTCAAAAAGCATATAATTCAAACTTACTATGAATATTTTACACTACCTTTACAGCAGCTGCGAAGGAATAATTTTTCTTTTCCTCATACGTGATAATAAACTGGAGGTGGTTTGGAGCGCAATTAAATTACGAGCTTCTTATCATTCATTTTGTTTGACTGAATTTGCTAACATTTGTGGGGGAAAAGAGTTGTACAAAGGATGTTATTGCACTCAAAAATTTTACCATGCAATTGTATTTACTAAGAACTTTCTTTTTGATGAATTTATTTATTTCTAAGAATCTGCTACAAAAAGTGCTTATATAATGAAACTCCAACATCGAATTCCGGAGGAGGTAGAGAGGTCCACTGAGGAGACTTCCAGTTCACAGACTTTTCATTTAACTTGAAGTATCTACAGAGTCTGCCAGAAAAATGTATACACACTTCAGCAACAGAAAATTTGTATAAATATTTTAATACTAAATTTATTCAGACATCGAGGGATTAATACAAATTACTTTTGACCTCAGCAATTACTAGATTACTTTGACCTCTACAATTACCTCTTACAATTACTTTTTTAGTAACATGATATAGTTTTCTTCAAACAATTTTTCAGAAAAAAAAATCGTCTGCGAGGTACTATTTCTATTGAACGTGTATTTTTAACACTTTACAACAAAGTTGAAAAGTGTTTATGACTTTGTTCAATCTGTCTGTCTGTCCGTTAGCACGATAACTGCCGTAAAAATGACTTAATCAAAATGAAATTTTAGTATGTTGTTCAGACGGTCTGTAGAACCTATGGGAATATAAATGAATAATATTACCCAATTAGTTTTGGATTGAATCCGGGTCGAAAAAATGAAATACATTGAGCCCTATGGGACCTAATTTTTCAAACATTTTTTAAGCGGATTTAAAATTCACAAATTGCTTCGAAAATTTTAGGTAATATTCAAATTGTTCCATAAAATATATAAGAAAAAATTCAGCGAAATATATTCAGTAGTTTTTTAAATAAAAATTAAAATAATAATTACACCTCTTATATGAAACGATCACATGACCATGATATGAAACGATCACATGACCCATTTCAAAATGATATTTGGCATCCATCTTGTTTCAAAATCGTGATTTTTTTAAGTTCTTTTTAATTCATATTGAGTGTTGTATCCGTCCTAAAACTACTTTATTTTTGCTTAAATTCTGTGCATCTACATACTGAAACAACGCAATGACAATATATTTGAGTTTAAATGCTCATCTAAATTTCATTATTTCTACAACTAAGCCTAATTTTCACCTATGTAAAATGTAAACAGCGAAATATATAGAATGAGTTGTATTAGAATTCCTGTATTTTTTTTAACACAAAATAATTTAGTCCATGGAGTCTGCATGGCTGATATGAATGAAATATTAATTGATTTCATAAAGAGAAGGACGATTTTTTTCGATGAAGTTTCAAGCATAGAGTTTAATTTCTTGTAGCTCCATGGTCTTAAACAAAATGTTTAAATAAAATAAATTATTATAGTATTGTGATGAATGAAATGAATGGGAGAAAGTGATGAATGAAATCCTGTTTTTATAGAGAGATCCAGGCCTGTTATTTTTTCTATGACGTCATTTGAATTAATTTCAGTTGTTTTCGATGAAGTTTTCAAATATAATAAATTATCGTAGTATTATGATAATTCTAAAACTATTACCGAGGAATGTATGACATTTTAGAGATGTTTAAACCAGGCAATTTATATTTCAATGCCGTCATTTGAATGAAGTTCATTTTTTTCGATGAAGGTTTAAGTTTTCAAATATAATAAATTAATGCAGTATTGTGATAAGTTTCAAAATATTACCGAGGAATGTATTGCATTTTAGACTTGTTTAAATAAAATTGCATTGAAGTTGGAAAGTGTTTCATAATCAATGCTTTAAGCATGATTGATCTTTCTTGTTAAATTTTTACTTTACGTAGTGTTGAGAAAGAATTGTTTTGACGAAAATTTTCGATTTCGAGATTTTGATGCCAATATTATGTTTTAAAACCGCCTGAATACATTTTAACTATTTTTGGAGTGATGTTCATCTGTCTCTGTCTGTGGTCGCTTTTTTGTGTACACAATATCGGCCACAAATATTGATGGATTTTCACGAAACTTTATATCCGGCTTTGTTATCAAAAAATCAAGAACAAGATAGATTTTTTTTAAAAAAAATTCGAGCGAAAACTTCGAAATTGATTCGAAATTTCATATTTCTTAACATGGCGGCATTGGACAAAAATTGACATCAATCATTGGTGATAAAGATAGTCGCGATATAATTTTTTGTCAAGTATGATCAAGTATTTCAAGCCCTCTAAAGTGAAGGGCAACACGTTATAAGTGTAATCATTTGGACCCATAATGCCAATTTTTCAAAAAATTTCTTGCAAAATTTAAAAAATTAAAACAAAAAGTTGCTAAAAATGGATTCTAGTATGAGAAAGACGAATTGAGCCACACTTCGGTTAATTTTAATAACATCTCCACAACCTCTGATCTTAAAAACTCAAAATATAGATAGGGTTCCAATAGTCAAGTAAAAAATAACCATATCAAATTTGAGAAAAAAACCCTTAAAAAATTGGGAACTTATATACAAACTGACAAGTAAGTAAACACACTTTCAATTTTATATTTATAGATTTGAATTACAAAACAGTTTCAAATTGCCGCGACATTCATCATTGTTTTCAAGATCGTCCGCTACCCTTCGGTTCATTTAAATAAATTCCATTCTTTCTATATATAACCAGACGCAAAATTTTAACTTTTCCCCTATAAAATCCTCCGTGAACGATAATTGCGTTTTTCTTTGTCGCTTCCGTGATGTTAATCTAATAGCGGGAGGTTTTGCCTGGCGTAATTAAGTTACGGGCGTGCCTTTGAAGTCCATCTTGGTTTGCTCAATCAGTGGTTGTGATGGTAAACTTTTATGCAAATATGGAATTTAAATAAAAAAATATCTTTGATGGCAGGCCAGATAGAAGATATGAGATTATTTCTATTTGGTCATACTGCTGTGAAAAGTTACAGGATTGAGGTATTTCAGAGACCTTTGACGAGAAAAAAGTGAGCATTTGACCTATGAACCAAATCATTTATATTTTTAAAAAAATATTTTCTACATTCACATCTACACAATATACGCAGTATACCACCCAATTTGCATTCAAATCTCTTAAGGTGACGTTGGAATTTTTATTATTTATTTATTGACTTAGAAACATGAACATTTGTATAAATATTCCTCTTTGCATTACTATATAAAATACCATTAATTTTTTTTTCAATTTTGTTATAATTTTGTATTTTTTTTAATTAATTGTTTTAACGAAAAGTATGAAAGGTGTCTTCTTGCCAAATTTCATGCATCTCAAACAAAAATTAAGACGCATAGAGCATTTTAAAAATGTAAAGTCTTTGACAATTCAGTCTAAAAAAATGCATTTAACCTTTTGCTTACGGGTGGGACAGCGTCCATACCAAACGAAGAGCCTCCCAAAAAGACAGGTATTTGACATACCCTATCCCAAAAAGTTCGACCCCCTTTGCAGGCATTGGAGTTCATGGGCATCGGCGACAGAAGCATTGCACCTGCTGCGTGCAGCAGGTGCAGTGCTACGTGCAATGCTGCGGTATTTGACCTGCTGCGTGCAGCATGTCAAATACCTGTCTTTTGGGGAGGCTCTTCGTTTGGGATGAATGCTGTCCAACCCGTAACAAAAGGTTAAAATAATGTTATATATTAAAAGAAAACCCTCTTTTTTATCGATTTTTGCTCATTTCAACGTCCACCTTCCCCTTAAGTGGTTCTTGAAACTCGAAATTTTATTTTATAGCTGAATTATATTAATTTATTTTTTTTCTGCATTTACATCTGGGACAATACATAAAGTATACCACCCAAATTTGATCCAAATAGCTTCAGCCGTTTTCGAAATTTTCAAAGGGCTAACGATTTTGACAAAATTGCGTTTTTTTCCTAAACTATGTACAGGTTTTCGGAATTTTTTTATGTGGTCACATATACATCAGTATATAAAACTGATCACCCATATTATGCTCACATCGCTTCAGAGGTTTTTAAGATTACGAAAGGCCCAACGATTTGTAAACACATCCGAAAACCCACAAAAGTCCTTTCTGGCAGGGAACTAATACCTTCTGTTAGGAGGACCCCACCGATGCATTTACGATGGACTATATTTCAAACAAGAAAAATTATTTACATTTCTATCTATTAGTTTCGGAGGTATAAGTGTCCGAATTGTTTGTATGTTTCGTAACGTTCTGATTTACGGCCAATCGTAGATGTTATTCACATCAAAGTTTTTTTTTCTTTGTTATCGGGCATAAAAAAAGTAAATAAATATTCGCAACAATGTAGTGGTATTTATTCACAGAAACTTTTCATTCGGTCACTTATAATGAACTTATTATTATTTATTTTCTTACATTTTATCGTTTTTATTGGAATAGCTGCAAACTTGAAATGAAGTTATTTGAGCTTTGTGCTCTTTTTTATCTGATAATGTTTATGCTCCAGCAGTTAGCGCGTTTTAACAATTCTTGGAATTGCATTATAGAGGATTTCTGCGTATAAATGTGGAATGTATTGAATTAAATATTCCGCTTTATTTGCATATTTGAGCTTCGAAGTGGATTTTAGAATAAATTTACCCGGTTGAATTATTTGGGAATTATGGTCCACTGCTTTAAAGAGGTATTATATTTTATATACCATATTTTCATTGCCGTAAAGAAAGTGTAGGACCAAGCTAGAGTTTTAACTTGAGAGTCCTATAAAGGAAAGAAGCTATGATCGGCTATTACTTTCCCTACAACACATGGTAATGCATAGGGAAAGTATTGGAATCGTGTCGAAAACTGGAATTCGAGTTTTCGACGGATCTGCACGTTTTTGGAACCTTTAGAACACGAAAAAACTATTTTTAGCATGACGTCTCTCTCTCTCTGTGTGTGTGTTGGGTCTCAAAAATCGCTTGTAACCACTCTAGCAAAAGAACTAATTGACCAAGTTTCGGCAGAGAAGTTACTTGTAGGATATGATTAGATTAATAGGTTATGATTAGCACCCTGGTGCTGATTAGATTTCAGTACGATTCGATAAACAAGAGCCTGCCTTTTTTAAGAAACGATCCTTAAAATTCACCAACATTTGAAATAAGACTATCCTCAAATATATCAATAAAATGCTTGTTTTATACCTTTTATCGCAGTTTTGCTACGCCGCCTTTGAAAATACGCCCAGTTACAAAATGTTGACTTAAAACTAATAATAATTACTCACAATAATGACGTAGAACATGGGAACAGAATCTTTATTAAACATTTACATCGCATCAAAACATCATTCACTCTTTGCAACCCAATCTCCACACAACTGCCGTAAAATACCGAATGCCAACTTATTCTTACAAACTTATAACTTACAACTTTTAAACATGTTGACTTGACCATTGAGTTTAATATATTCTATTGAGTTCAATTTATTCTGTTACATTCGGCTATTCTATAAAGGCACGTCCCCGTTCACAATTTGTTGAGTGCTCTCATCATCATTGTTATGTTCATCGCCGTCAATAGTTCGAATCCACGCCCACATCAGTGGACCAGAATTGAGTCTGGCAACTTAACAATAACAAGTGGTCCTCTATACTTTATTTTGGTCTTTGTACTAAACTCAGGCTGTTCAGGTAACAGTTCTCGAGGGAAATATCCCGAACTGACTAGCATTTCAAATAGATTCATAGTCGCAGTATTAATATATCCTATTTGGTTCCCTAGCAATATATATTACATAATCGAAATTCCTTTAGTAAGTCACATAATTGTTGATGTTGAGCACGAGTGATAATAGGTCTACCATTTATTAGATCACATTGAATAAGTTCTCTATTTAGAACTTCAGCCGTAAAAATTTTTGAGCCTCTGTTTTCAGTATCGAGATGAATATTACTGGGCATTATCCCAAAGACATGTACGGTTTTGAATTTGGCGACTTTTCTGGCGCCCGATGTTGAGATAGTTGCCATAGTAACCAACCAACTCGCCAGGTTATCATGATTATGAAGAGTGAAAGAGTTACTAAGGTCGCAACATAGCACTCCACTTACCGCCAATTTGGCGCGATAAAAAAAACGACCGTACCGGCTTTGGGATTTAGCCTATTGCTGTCTTAGATGACTGTATACCTCGTATAACGACTTCATCTTTTATCAATTATAACTTTTCACTGCTGGAATTAACAATCGGTACTTGTGATCTTCCATCTCTGACCATATACACATCATGTTGTTTATCATCGAAACTGTAACATGACATTAAACCTATTCAACAAGCTATGCTAATGGTTTAGGAAAGCATCTCACCTATAAATAACACCAATAAAAGTTTAAAACTAACAGATTAATTAAGATTACATACAATCCTTCCGAGCTACATTTTTCATATCAAGAAGTAAACTACAAAATCTGTTGCCACTTTCAGTAACATAAAAAAC
Source organism: Amaurobius ferox (assembly GCA_951213105.1). NCBI lineage: Eukaryota > Metazoa > Arthropoda > Arachnida > Araneae > Amaurobiidae > Amaurobius > Amaurobius ferox. The sequence continues at coordinate 116,639,210 of OX578150.1, read as the reverse complement.
ATAGAAAACACACCTGGTTACGGGTTTTCCAACATTCTCCCACCTTCGAAATGTGGTAATTTTTCAAACAAGCTATACATCTAATGTTACATTTAAATACTGCATTTAGGCAGAGATCATGTATGTTTCATGTGATGCAAATGTAGTTATTTTTCCTCCAAATAATTCTTGACAAAGTGACAGCTTTCCAATCGGCTTCAGTTGAAGATCTCTGACACACTCTTTAGTAATGTAACTTCTCTGTGAACCAGAGTCACACAAAACTCTCTCACTTTGCGGGTTGTATTTCCATTATATGCTTCCACGATCAAAGTTTGTAAGTGCCTTACAGGGATTTTATCTTGAGTATTCACCAACAAACTTATTTAAGCGACTCTTCTCTGGTTTTAGAATATTTTGTTCTTTCAGTGCTTCGTTATTCGATAGCTTAGGACACCTTTCCCTTACAAACAGCACATCTTACAAAAGCTTTATATTTTATACCAAGATGCCCCCGTTTCAGGCACCGAAAATATCTCCCTTTTTCCTCACAGCACTATTTTTTTCTTCCATCGAGGAATCAATGGCAATTGTGCAATCCTGAGAGGTATGCGAAGCTTTATTGCAGAAAATGCACCCAAGACTTTAATTAAGGATACGGTCTCTAAATAAACTAAAGCTGCGGCAGAAGGTACAAGTTTATGTACTTTGTTTCTGTCAGGATATCTATTGTTTATCTCTGAATTACAAGCATCAGAAGAGTTCATTCTTAATTTAAGGCTTCTTCTCCTTCTACTTCAACCTTTAAAAATTCCAATAATTCACCCAAACACTCGTCAGATTGTTTAGTTGAAGCATTTTTGTTTGCACTATGTATTTCCCAAATCTTCAAAATATTTCCAGGAATTGCTGACTTTACTGTAGGAAAAAGCATAGCTGCATATTTCTCTTTAGTGACAACTAATGAATTCAAGGCACGTAGCTGAGCTTCAAATTTATCATACAATTGTGTCACAGGCATATTTTGACGTTTCTCAAGAACTAGAGTCAATAGTTCACGAACATAAAGTTCAATTAAGAAATCATCTTTGCCATAACGGTATTTCAGTAATTCAGCCTTGTTATAATTTTCTTTTGAAGGGGGAAATCCTTCTATCAGTTTTCCAGCAGGTGAATCTGATTCCATAGTTAACTCAGGTATTCGAACTTATATTCATCAGAAGTTTCGTCATTATGTATTTTAGAAAATTGTCCCCAAAATTCTATCTAGCCTCTTAAATCCCCATCAAATGGGATGAATTTTATTTTGGGCAATGAGTACTTGAATTCTGGTTCCAGCTTGGCTATAATTATCAAAGTTCGAACTCTCAGCAGTCCTTAATTCCTTAATCATTTCACGCACTTTAAGAAATTTAAATTCGTACTCTCCATTCTTGAACATTTCCCGCTCAAGTTCTGCATAGTTTTCTTCTTTTTGCAGCAAAGGTTCTAATAATTTGTTGTTCAGGGCGTTAAGCTTGTCATACTTTTGAGCCAGAAATGCAAACCTTGGATTTATTTCAATTTTATTACCTTTTTGAGAATTAATTTCTGCAATAAGGTTTGACTCTTTAGTAAAATGCGATAGCGTAATCCTTCGTTCTGTTTTAGCCATTTCTATTTTTTCAATGTGCAGTTCCGTTGTCGCTTTTTATCCAAAAAAGAAAAAAAACTCAATCAAAAGTTTTGTCGAGGACGCCACAATATTCGACAAGCTATGCTTAAGGTTTATGAAAGCATCTCACCTTTAAATAACACCAATCAAAATTTAAAACTAACAGATTTATTAAGATTACATATAATCCTTCCGAGCTACATTTTTACTTTCCCTGCAATACATGGTAATGCATAGGGAAAGTATTGGAATCATGTCGAAAATTGCAACTTGAGTTTTCGACGGATCTACACGTTTCAAGACCGCTAGAATACGAAAAAATCATTTTTAGCGTGACGTCTGAGTGTGTGTCTGTGTCTGTCTGTCTGTCTGTCTGTCAGTCTGTCTGTCAGTCTGTCTGTCTGTCTGTGTGTCTGTGTATCTGTCTGTGCATATATTGTATCCACTCTAACTAAAAAAACCAATGTACCGAATTTCACAAAATTTGGTAGGTAAGTCACTTGTGAGCGAGTCTGGTGCTGATTAGTTTTGGGTACGATTTGGAATAAAAGAACCCGCCTTTTTTTTTGCGAAATAGCCCGCAAAAGCTTGTATCCACTCTAACTGAAAAACTACTGGACTGAATTTTACAAAATTCAGTGGAAGAGTCACTTGTGGGTTACCCTGGTGCTGACTAGATTTTGGTACAATTAAAAAAAAAATAACCTGCCTTCTTTTGCAAAATGGCCCGCAGAAATCGTCAAAATCTAAACTAAAGAACTAGGTATACTCAAATATATCCATTAAATGCTGATTTAATACGTAATTTTTAACGACGAAAAGAATAAGACCAACCCCATTACACTAGGACTAGCCATTCTCGAGATATTTTAGTTTTTCGTACTTTCCCAACGTCACTTTTGAAAATAAGCCCGGTTACCGGATGAGAACGAAAATTGAATTAAAAGTGAAATAAATTTAATTAAAATATAGAGAACGTTAATATAAGTCTGCAGGGAAAGTCATGTGCTGCTCACATCAGATTTTTACTTTCCCTGCAATACATGGTAATGTATAGGGAAATTATTGGAATCATACCAAAAATCACAACTCGAGTTTTCGACGGATCTACACGTTTCGAGACCTCGAGTACGAAAAAACCATTTTTAGCGTAACGTTTGAGTGTATGTCTATCTGTCTGCGCAGATTTTGTATCCACTCTAACTAAAAAACTAATAGACCAAATTTCACAAAATTTTGTAGGTAAGTTACTTGTGGGCTAGTCTGGTGCTGATTAGTTTTGGGTGCGATTCGGGATAAAAGAACCCGCCTTTTTTGCGAAATGGCCCGCAAAAGCTTGTATCCACTCTAGCTGAAAAACTAATAGACCGAAATTTACAAAATTTAGTAGATGAGTCACATGCGGGTTATTCTGGTGCTGATTAGATTTTGGTACGATTCGGAAAAAAATAACCTGCCTTTTTTTGCAAAATGGCCCGCAAAAATCGTCAAAATCTAAACTAAAGAACTAGGTATACTCAAATATATCCATTAAATGCTCGTTTAATACGTAATTTTTAACGACGAAAAGAATAAGACCAAACCCATTACACTAGGACTAGCCATTCTCGAAATATTTTAGTTTTTCGTATTTCCTCTACACCACCTTTGAAAATAATTTCGGTTACCGAATGAGAACGAAAATTGAATTAAAAGTGAAATAAATTTAATTAAAATAAAGAAAACGTTGATATAAGTCTGCAGGGAAAGTCATGTGCTGCCCACATCAGATTTGTACTTTCCCTGCAATACATGGTAATGTATAGGAAAAGTATTGGAATCATGTCGAAAATCGCAACTCGAGTTTTCGACGGATCTACACGTTTCAAGACCTCTAGAAAACGAAAAAACCATTTTTAGCATGACGTCTGTGTGTCTGTCTGTCTGTGCAGATTTTGTATCCACTATAACTCAAAAACTAATGAACTAATGGACCGAATTTCACAAAATTTGGTACTTAAGTCACTTGTGGGCGAGTCTGGTGCTGATTAGTTTTGGGTACGATTCAGGATAAAAGAACCCGCCTATTTTTGCGAAATGGCCCGCAAAAGCTTGTATCCACTCTAACTAAAAAACTAATGGACCAAATTTCACGAAATTTGGGAGATGAGTCATTTGTGAGTCACCCTGGTGCTGATTAGAATTTGGTATGATTCGGAAAAAAAACCCTGTATTTTTTTGCAAAATGGCTCGCAAAAATTGTCCTAATCTAAACTAAAGAACTACGTATGCTCAAATATATCCATTAAATGCTTGTTTAATATGTAATTTTTAGCGAAGAAAAGAATAAGACCAACCCCATTACATTAGGACTAGCCGTTCTCGAGATATTTTAGTTTTTCGTATTTTCTCTACGCCACCTTTGAAAATAAGTCCGGTTACCGAATGAGAACGAAAATTGAATTAAAAGTGAAATAAATTTAATTAAAAAAGAGAACGTGGATATAAGTCTGCGGGGAAAGTCATGTGCTGCCCACATCAGATTTTTAAAGAAATTAAGAGAAAATGAGTTTGTAGGGACAGTCATGTGCTGCCAACCAGATTGTTTATATAGTTTAGATGTGCATTACATCTATGGCTGGGGTATGTCTGGCTGAAATAGGGTACCATATATATATATATATATATATATATATATATTTTAATATTTTGAACATTCTGGTTTTTTTTTGTTTGTTTGTTTGTTTTTGGGAGGGGGGAAAAACTAAAATTTTTGTCTCAACGAGTTTTTGCTTCATTTTGCTTACATTCATTCAAAATAACGTCTAAACTTTAAAAAGATAAAAAATATGTAAACAATAAGCGACAAAATTGCTCAGTAGGAAATTCAATTTCTTTAAATTAAAGAAAAAAGGACTCTTATAGTTTTCGCGGAATCGTCTGCTAAAGTTAAAAATGATTGAACATATTCCGATTTTCAATTTTGTAATGCTTATACCTCCAAAATTAAAAGCGCTAGCTAGCTATGAACTATGAGAATTAATGCATAGACTTTTAAATCCCTATGAGGACGTATGATTGGATTTCGGACCAAGCTCTTGGTTTTTGAACTGTAGTAATTATAATTTCGATATTTTAATATTTTGACCTGTTAAGCTTTCCAATGGGAGGGACGATTGTAATATTTAAAAAGTCAAAAGTATACAGCTCAATCTCGGGGAAATATTGTTTCATAAACAAGAGATATTTTATTATCTCTCTATATTAAAAAAAACTGCGCCTTTGTTTGACAAATTTCGCGTTTCTCAAGTTTCTCTGTCACGTAACGCAAAATCTATAGCAAACAAAAATATGAAATTTGGTACATTTGTAGAGAAATGGTAGGAGAACACACTGATATAAACCGTTTTTTCTATTTAAAATTTAGTTTAGGAAATATTTAATATCAAAGTCAAAGGAAGAGTTTTTTAGCTGCGAGTTCGAGTCCTGGACAGACTAGTAATATCAAGAACTCGAATTTTTGATAGCATGTACCTGCATAGTTGAACTTTTACAGGACGGAGTCGTTTTTTAAATTTTGATTCAGTTAATAAGTTATTCAATTTTTTATGCACTTCTGAAGATAAAAAATTCTTTCACTACGAGCGTAGATTTAATTCGTCGAGACGATTGCTAGCTTCTTTCTGATTGGTTTCTGGCAGAAACGTTACAAAATGGACGAGGATGGAGTTATTGAAGCATAAAAAACTTTAAAGGTATAGATATTTATTTCTAAACATGACTACAATGTTAGTCGTGCATGTGGGAAAATGTGAAATATTAACAATCATATGACTTATCTCTTATTCTGAGAAACAGAGCGTTTCGCAAACGTTGTTATCAGGAACAATAGGTTCTTATTGTTATATTGCACAACAATTAAATATTTTATTGCTGTAAATATCTCTACTGAAAGCGTAACACGTATTATGAAAATGTATTACAAACAAGCAGCAAAACCTACAGTTATGAAATTCTGCCGTTTCTTCCTAATACAGTAAGCTATCGTTCTTAATAGCAGGCGGCACGAAATGATTCGTGATGCAGGCTCAGGGAGCGCCAGGAAGTAGAAGACGATGTCTCCCAACTCACGAAGCGATATTCGAAGTTGGCGAGCCTAGCGATTAGGAGGCTGAGCTTGGTGACATTGTTCTCGAAGTTAAGGAAGTTGATGAGCGTCGGCTAATAATGAGACAAAGCCCACACTACTCACAAAGAATGGTATTATTCAGGCAAAATAGTTCCAGCTCCATCAAACTGGAGCCACTGCCGAATTTGTATCAACATACGTCCATTATACGTTGCCAAGCAGGTTTTTCAAATAACAATCATTTTTAATATAAATTTAGAATGGCTTATTTTATTTAAATGTGGTAAAAATATGAGTAGAATTTTGAATATATATTTAAAAAAATCTGATGCGAGCAGCACATCACTTTCCCTACATAATACAATGACTTTACTTCCTTTACAACAAAATAAACGTGAACAAGATCTACAGCACAATGCTTTTGGCGTTGAATTAACCCCACTTAAATTAAAATTTGGAGCTTTTGACAACTCATTTGTCCAAATAGAATTCTGTTATACGTAACTTGAGAAATTCCTGCCAATCGCTTAATCAGAAAATTACTACACTCAATAAAATTGTCCATCCTGCTTTGAGCGTTTGTTCTACTGTGGATTTACTCAATTGTGGGATCAATAATTCGAAATATCTTGCTGTCGATCGTGGTTTTTCTCCCAGTATTGTTGATAGTGCAATTCAAAACATTTCTAAACTTAATATTGCGATTAAACCTTCTAATATTGCGATAAAACCTTCTAATAATTGCGATTAAACCTTCTAATGATTGCGATTAAACCTTCTAATAATTGCGATTAAACCTTCTAATAATTGCGATTAAACCTTCTAATAATTGCGATTAAACCTTCTAATATTGGAATTAAACCGTCTAATATTGCGATTAAACCTTCTAATTATTGTTATTAAATCTTCCTATATTGCAATTGAACCTTCAAATATTGCAATTAAACCTTCAATTATTACAATTAAAACTTCTAATATTGCGATTAAGCTTTCTAATAAACTCATATTTTCTAATCTTAAAGATCTTTTAAAAATTGCCAATAGTCGGAGCATTTACGACATTTCTTGTCAGTATGGTCTTTCTTATATTGGTCAAACTAGACATGCTTTAAAATTTCGTATTAAGGAACATGAAAACTATGTCAAGAAACAGGAATTTAATATCTTCCATTACTCAACTTTAATGTTTTCCATTACTCAACTTTAAAACAGGAATTTAATGTCTTCCATTGCTCAACTTTTATGTCTTCCATTACTCAACTTTAAAATAGGAATTTTATGTCTTCCACTACTCAACATTGCTATCATTTTGACACCCGTTTTGAGTTTTATTCTGCAAGGATTATCCAAAAACGCACTTCAATTTATGACCTTGACTTGTTGCTGTTGATCGTCGTTTCTTCTAGCATTGTTGATCGTTCTATTCAAAAATTTTCTAAACCTTAATGAACATTCGTTTCTGAAAGGGATTTCAACAATATCATTTTACCAATTCCCCCCGAAAAAAAAAATCAGTTATTAGACTGCTTAGACCCTTAAAAAATGAAATTCTAATATTATATTCTCTCCTATTAATGATCTAGGTTTTCTATACTTAAATATCTTGCAGAAATTTCTAATAGTTGAGGCATTTACAGTATTTCTTGCCAGCATCATCTTTCTTATATTGGTCACACTAAACGTATTTTAAAATTTCGTATTACGGAACAGGAAAACCATATCGGAAACAGGAATTTAATAAATCCTCAATTGTTTAACATTGTTTAAATTTTGATCATCACTTTGAGTCTTCTTCTGTAAGAATTATACAGAGATGCACATTTATTTACGATCTATGTAGAATTATTTCAAGCCTTTCACAGTTAGAAAAATTCTGGTAGTTTATTAATAATTTGTCCGGTGCTGCATTTTTGCCTACAGTCTAGCTAAATGAGTTGTAATGTTATTTTCCCCCATATTTGCCTATTTCTTAACTTTGGGACTCTAGTGTGTCATTTCTTATTCTCACCTTGTTGGTACCATGAGCACCCATAGAACATTTTCCAGGGAGGGTGGGAAGCAAACCACTGTTGTCATTGCGGCAAGCTCAATGATAAGATTTACAGCATCGACAAGCCTTATGCCCACATTTGTTACCTTGAACGTCCAAGGGGAGGGGGGCAAATGCCCACTCTATCCCTCCCCTATAGACGCTCATCGTTGGTAGTCATTTAATCTTGTTTTGACTTGTATTGGCAGCTGAATGCGAAAACTTTCGCCGAATTTCGGACTTGGAGTGACACCTGTCACTACAGTAAGATTTCAAGCATTTTTATCAGCGTTTATTTAGGGCGTATCAAAGCAACTTGTTTAGGGTGAATCAAATGGTATTATTCAGGGCGTATTGCGCCCGCGTTGCACAATTGGCATGGTTTCCAATGAAAAAATCGGAGCGCCAGAATGATTTTGGTTTAAAACAGGCGATTTGGAAATTGAGAAGTGTTATCTATATCTGTATCATTTACGTAGCGGGGGCTTATTTAGGCCCTCGGACATTGTAGTATCAAATAGGAAAATTTTGAGGCCATCTTTTATCGACCTGTTTTGTCTAAATTAAATACACACAAAAAGAAAACATAAAAGTTTCTTAAAACTCTTCAATTATCTAGAGAAAGGGAGTCTAATTTTAGAAATTTCTTCATTGCGTGTGGACGTTGCGTTCGTGTTCTATTCCATCAGAAAAGGAATAAAAAAAAACTTCAATTCAATCAAATTATTCACTTTAAAAAAGTATTTCTATTTTTGAACAGTCGTTTAAAATTTTCGTTAAAAGTATTCTGTGATTTCTTACGAACACTTCCTCCTTCGCGTGTTCCATTTGTTGCTCATCATTCTTTGCCTTTAATGGAATGGCGGCAAACTTGGCACGACTTTTAAATGAGTCGTTTGAATGTTAGCTCTTTCGGAGTCTTATTTACATAAGTTTTGCGCCAGTTGTTCAGTTATCTTACTTTAACAGAGCGTGAAATTGAATTAAAAGAACGTTTCTGAGCAAAACTATGCACTTTGTTGGACTAAATTTGTTAATTTATTTGCACAGCTGTGTCTCGATTTGAAATTAATATAGAAGAACATTCTTGAAGAAATGTATTGGAAAGAACTTTTACCTTCATGGTATTGAGTTTATTGTACTGTTATACATCAAATGTGATAACTAATGGTCAAATAAATATACATCTACTGATTATATGGCTGTCTTCATATTGAGGGATAATAATCAATTTGACAAATAAAATTTTTAGTGATCATTAGCATCGAATATTTTCGTGATCAAAGTGATTGTTTTCAGTTCTTGATACTTTCCATCTTGACTTGAATGGTAGTGAGCTAAGAATTATTGTCTGATTATGTGAACGTAACCAAATAGTGAAAATGACATCAAATACACTTTGTGACCATAAATAATTAAGTGATTTCTGCGGCATTTGCAACGGTGAACATCATGACATGGCTGTCTTCAGTTCTTGGTGCTAAATTTCTGGACTGCAAATTTTGATTTAAGACAATCTATTTGGAAAAGGATTAATATTATCTTCATCTGTATTATTTACTTAGCGGGCGCTTATTTAATACCCGGATAATGCCGCATAATTTTTTCTGGTATGAAATTAAAAAAATGGTGACAATCTCATCGATTTTTTTTGTCTAAATTAAATAACCGCAAGAAAAAAAAACTAGAGTTTCTAAAAACTCTTCAACTACTAAGAAAACGAAGTTTAATTTAATAAAGTTTAAAACCTCGTACTTCGTTGCATGCAGACTTTGCATTCGTCTGCTATTTGATTTACATAAAAAAAATCTGATGTGGGCAGCACATGACTTTCCTTATATGATGCAATGAATTTACTACTTTTACAATTAAAAAAAAATTATTCTTATAATAGATACTTATATTCTTTCCAAGATATTGAATTTTCTTCAATCAGTCATCATTTTCATTGATTTAGCTTCATTTTTATCCATTTGGCGAGATTTTCGTTAACTTGGCAACATTTAAAAATATTGCCAAGTTGGCGACATTCCGCTAAATTCGTCGCCAAAATCTCGCCAAGTATTATGGACGGAGAAATAAGTTATTCTTACAGCGGATAAATGACTATTGGCGTTCAAATACAAAAGTATTACTCGAAGAATCTTTTCTCGTGAATGGAACTAGTTAGATCCACGATAATGATGTCACCAATTTTATCGCGATATTACATATTAAAAGTGAACATGTTTCTTAACAGTTAAAATTTTTTTTAATTTATGGGATTTTTTGATAAATTTATTTGAAAAATGCGCAATATCTCGAGAACGGTTCATGCTAGCGGTCTAAAGTTTATGTTAATCGTTTTCTAAGGAAAAATTACATAAGAAATGTCTATTTGCGTAACTTTATTAAAGGTTTTAATTTTTTGATGATTTTTCAAAATTTCACTCGAAAATTTAGGAGGGTTCAGAACATTCGATTGTGTTTTAAAACAATAGGCTTCCAGTATTCATGGATTGTGATTTTGTAGCAAATTTCATTCGAATCGCTGCATTCGTTCGTGAGATATCGTCTCCACAAACTCACTGACACACACATACTTTCACACACACACACGCACACAGACACCACTTCAAAAATGTTTGATTCGTGATCAGGGATACTTGAAACGTGCTCTCCCGTCGAAAACTCGCATTCGAATTTTCGACCCCGTAACAATACTTTCCTTATACACTATCTATATAAGGAAAGTAACTAGAGTTTCTAAAAACTCTTCAACTACTAAGAAAACGAAGTTTAATTTTAAAAAGTTTAAAACCTCGTACTTCGTTGCGTGTAGACTTTGCATTCGTCTGCTATTTGCTTTACATAAGAAAAATAGTTAAAAAACTGCAATTCAATCAAATAGTTTATTTTAAAAAAGTATTTCTATTTTTGAACAGTCATTTAAAATTTTCGTAAAAGTATTCTGTGGTTTCTTACGAACTCTTTCTTCCTCCTTCGCGTGCTTCATTTGTTGCTCATCATTCTATGCTTTCATGAATAGCAGAAAACCTGGAACGATTTATAAATAAATCTTCTGAGTGTTAGCTCTTTCGGAGTCATATTTGCATAAATTTCGCGCAAGATGTTTAGTTATCTCATTTGAACAGAGAGTGAAATTGAATTAAAAGAGCATTTCTGAGCAGAACTATGGACTTTGTTGGATTCAATTCGCTAGTTTATTTGCATCTATGATTCGATTCGAAGTGAATATAGAGGAATATTCTTGAATAAATGTATTGAGTTTATTGTATTATTATATATCAAATGCAATAACTAACAGTCAAATAAATATGTGTCTTTACGGATTATGTGTTCTTCATATTGAGAGATAATGATCAATTTGAAAAAGTATATTTTCAGTTAGTATTGGCATCAAATTTTTTCGTGATCAAGCGATTGTTTTCCGTTCTTGATACTTACCATCTTGACTTTAAGTAATGATAGTGATCTAAGAGTCGTCATCTGATTAAGTGGATGTAACATCAAATATAGTGATCATCAATAATAAAAATCAATGCGACATTTGCAATGGTGATGATCAGTGATTTACAAGTTTTTTCGTTATCAAGTGATTGTTTTCAGTTCTTGATACTTGCCATCTTGATTTTAATGGTAGTGATCTAAGAATTATTGTCCGATTACCTGGACGTAACATTATAGTGTAACTGATATGAAATGCACGTAGTGATTGATCATCGATGATAAAGATCAAATGATTTCCGCTGCATTTGTAACGGTGATCATGATGAAGTGGTTGTATTTAGTTCTTGGTATGTACTAACCTTCTTGGCTTCAAATTTTGACGGCTATCGTCAGCTCATTAAGTGGACGTAATCACTAGTTGACATCAAGTGCACGTAATGATTAAGTAGCGTTATAGATATCAAGTGCACATCGCGATAATTAGTGATAGAGATTGAGTAATTACTGTGATATGTGCAGTGACAATCGTAATTAAATGATTATCTTCAATTCTTGATACTGCCCGTCTGGACTGAAACTGAAAAAATTAGTAGCGCTCCATGAGTCTTTATTCAGTGAACATAATGTGATTAATAAGTGAACACAATAAGACGATACATTCATTAAGTGAACATAGTGAGACGATAACTCTTGACCAAGTAATCTTATTGACATCAAGTGTACGTAGTAATCTAGTAATCTTCGATGATACTGATTATCTGAGTACAGTGGTGTTCTGGTTGTTTTTAGTTCTTGATACTGGTCGTCTTGATTGCAACTAGTGGTAGTGGTCTAAGAGTCGTTATCTCAGTAAGCGGATGCAATGGCCAACTAGTCTTATTAACATCAAATGAACGTAGTAATCTAGTAATCTATCTACGATGATATTGATCACCTGAGTGCAGTGGTGCTTTGCCTTTAGTTTTTGATACTGGTCGTCTTGATTGCAACTAGTGGTAGTGATCCAAGATTCATAATCTCATTAAGTGGATGTAATCGCAAACTAGTCTTACTGACATCAAATGTACGTAGTAATCTATCTGCGATAATATTGATTACCTGAGTGCAGTGGTGTTCTGGTTGTCTTTATTCTTGATACTGGTCGTCTTGATTGCAACTAATGGTAGTGGTCTAAGAGGCGTTGCCTCAGTAAGCGGATGTAATGGCCAACTAGTCTTATTGACATCAAATATACATAGTAATCTATCTGCGATGATATTGATCACCTGAGTGCAGTGGTGTTCTGGTTGACATTAGTTCTTGATACTGGTAGCCTTGATTTCAACTAGTGGTAGTGGTCTAAGAGTCATTGTCTCAGTAAGTGGATGTAATGGTCAACTAGTCTTTTGAGATGACGTGCACGATCTACAGTAAGAGCGATTAAATGATCGCTTTGAAATAAAGTTGTTTCTTACGAGTCCTGCTCTATGAATACTATGCATTAATGTAAAATTACGTGTCTTTGAATAGCTATAAATAAAAATGCAAGTTAATACAGACGTCACACACTGTTCTATCCTATAGCTAAAAATCTGATGTGAGCAGTATATGACTTTTCCTGCAGACTTATATTCATGTTCTATTTATTTCTTCGAAAATTCGTTAAATTTAGTGTAATTGCAAAAAATAACACCCATAATTATTTTAAATTACACTGAATTTTCACTTTTAATTCAATTATCGTTTTCATTCGGTAATTCGAGTTATTTTCAAAGAAGGAGTGGAAAAAATGCGGAAAAACTAAGATATCTAGAGAACGGCTAATCGCAGTATAATGGGTTGGTATTATTATTTTTATCGTATAAAACAAGCATGCAATTGATATATTTGAGCATACGTTGTTTTGTATTTTAGATTTTGAAGATTTTTGCGGGGCCATTTCGCAAAAGAAAAAGGCAGGTTATTTTTTCAGAATCGTACCAAAATCTAATCAGCACCAGGGTAACCCACAAGTGACTTATCTACTAAATTTTTTAAAATTTGATATATTACTTTTTCAATTAGGGTAGATACAGCAATTTTTGCGGGCCATTTCGCAAGAAAAGGCGGGTTCTTTTATCCCGAATCGTACCAAAAACTAATCAGCACCAGGGTCACACACAAGTGACTTACCCACCAAATTATATGAAATGCAGTCCATTAGTTTTTGTGTTAAGAGTGGATACATACATTTCACAGACAGACGGACACACACACACACAGACGACAAGCTAAAAATAGATTTTTTAGTGTTCTAGAGGGGTCCCAAAACGTGTAAATCCGTTAAAAACTCAAGTTGCGGTTTTCGGCATGATTCCAATATTTTCCCTATACATTACCATATATTGCAGGGAAAGTAAAAATAAAAAATCTGATGAAGGCAGCACATGACTTTCCCTGCAGACTCAAATTCATATGTTCTTTATTTCTTTAATAATTCATTAGATTGAGTTTAATTAAACCAAATAACATTAAATTTGCCTTTTAATTCAATTTTTGTTTTTATTTGGTAATTGGACATTTTCCCAAAAGTGGCATAACTAAATGCGAAAAATCTCAAATATCTCGAGAACGATTAGGCCTAGAGTGATTCTTATTCTTTTCCACATCAAAAATTGCGTATAAAACAAGCATTTAATAGATATATTTGAACATACGTAGCTTTTTTTCAGATTTTGGCGATTTTTGAGAGCCATTTCGTAAGAAAAGGCAGATTGTTCTTTTCCGAATAATACCAAAATCTAATCAGCACCAGAGTATCCCACAAGTATCTTATCTACCAAGTTTTGTGAAATTTGATTAATTAGTATTTTAGCTAGAATGGATACATGACATTTTTGCGGGCCATTTCGTCAAAAAAGGCAAGCTGTTCTTTTCCGATTAATACCAAAATCTAATCAGTACCAGATTATTATACAAGTAACTTATCTACCAAATTTTGTGAAATTTGGTCAATTAGTGTTTTAGCTAGAGTAGATGCATGAAATTTTTATGGGGCATTTCGCAAAAAAAAGGCGGGTTCTGTTTTCACGAATCGTACCATAAACTAATCAGCACAAGTGTCATACCCAAGTGACTTACCTATTAAATTTTATGAAATTCGGTCCGTAAGTTTTTGAGTTAGAGTGGATACATACATTGCACGGACACACGGACAGACAGACAGACACACACACAGACGTCACGCTAAAAATAGATTTTCGTATTCTAGAGGTCTCGAAACGTGTAGTTCCGTCGAAAACTCGAGTTGCGATTTTCGACATGATTCCAATACTTTCCCTATACATTACCATGTATTGCAGAGAAAGTAAAAATTTAAAAAATTACATATCATCTAGCTCAAATAGATTCTAACTTAAAAGTAGCTTACACATTTGTGCGTGTCTCCACTCGTCTTTCTCATACATCCCTTTCCCATATGTTTTTTTACGTTTATTCGTATGATAATCGTTACCAGAGGGAAAATGAAATGTATCTTGTCATGAGCTGTTTTGCATAAGTTGTTCTTTAAAAAAAAATCTTAATTCTTTAAAAATATATCTAAAAATAATGAATCAATTAAATCGATGCGTTGAATATAGTCATCTGATTTTTGTTAATACATGCAATTTTAGTACATTTACATGCATAACGAATTCAAAACTCTGTTTCCTGTATTGTCTACAATCGTTATTCCGAGATATATAATTATACTCCATAAGAAATAATGTTGAAAATTTTAATGGAGTAATTAGTGTTCTAATCACATGAATTACAATTAATTATTTCTAATATTTTCCCAAAATGTTTCTATACATGACATAACCACACATCATAAAGATACGAGCATTCGTGGTTGAGATATCGGGTCCATACAATACACCCCCCCCCCCCACAGACTGGTATTTTCCAGGAAGTATTTCACATACGTTTAGTAAGTATGTAAATTCCTTAATTCTTTTTTGTCTTTATTTCTTTTCCACAAAAGTATGTAGCTCTAAAATTTTCGAGAAATCTTATATTTTATACAGTGCCGGCCCGGTACCTGAGAGACAAAGCAAGCGTTTGCTCCTGCTCTCCCAATCACAGTGTTCATAATAGAATCATGGATAGAAATCGGTTTTATTATGAAATCTGTGCCCTTGACTACCGGATTATAGGTTCGAATCCCACCTGCGGGCATGTAGGTTATGGTGGCGGTTTAGGATGTATTGTTATCCCCTTCTTGTGGCTCCCAAGGATAATGTCATGTGATGGCAAACTGGTTCACAATCCGACCGATAAAATTTGGCGAATAATTGGGTAATCAAGTGTCTGTCCATTAAAGATATTTTATGCAATTTATTAGATTATATTATCAACTAGCTGTTAAATGGTTAGCCGTCGCTCAAAGTGACACCTTGACACTTAATAAAAGTCCTGAATAACAAAAACCGCTTCAAATGAATGCATAACAAGAAAAATCAATGATGCATAAAGCATTATGAAACACTTTCCAAATAAAATGCAATCCGCTGAATGTATCGCATCTGTAAAATGGATACATTCAGCGGTAATATATTTTACCTATCGCAGAACTACAATAATTAATTTTACTTGAAAACTTAAAACTTCATCGTTTAAAATGAACTTTATTTAAATGACGTCATCGAATTATAAATCATCTGGCTCGCTATGTAAAAACAATGAATATTTCATTCATATCAATTTTTTCAGAGCTAAATAATTTTGCGTGAAAAAAAAATTTAGCAATTCGTATACAACTCATCTTATTCTTATAAAACTTATCAACTTGTTTACATTCTGTACACACTAAAACTGTTACATTATGCACACACGTCGTTGTAGAAATAATCAAAGTTTGATGATCATTTAAACTCAAATATATTATAATTATGTTGGCACAGAATATAGATACTCAGAAAATTTTCAAAAATAAATCTAGCGGTTTTAGAACCGATGCAACGTTAAGTATAAATTTAAAAGAACTTTAAAAATCACGATTTTTACACTGCGAAAAAAGACTGATGCCATATTTTATTTTGAAGTGGGTCACGTGATCTCTTCATATAATATGGGTGTCATTTTACTATTTTAATTTTAATTTAAAAAACTACTGAGCATATACTTCTGAATTTTCTTTTGTATATATTTTATGGAATAATTTGAATATTTCCTAAAATTTTCGAACCAATTTGTGAATTCTAACTTCGCTTAACAAATGTTTGAAAAATTATGTCCCATAGGGTTCAATGTGTTTCTGTTTTTCAACCCGGTTTCAATCCAACACTAATTGGGTGATATTATTCATTTACATTCCCGTATGTCTCACAGACTGTCTCAACAACATACTGAAATTTCATTTCGGTAAAGTCATTTTTAAGGCAGTTATCGTGCGAACGGACAG
This sequence comes from Amaurobius ferox, assembly GCA_951213105.1. Taxonomy (NCBI): domain Eukaryota; kingdom Metazoa; phylum Arthropoda; class Arachnida; order Araneae; family Amaurobiidae; genus Amaurobius; species Amaurobius ferox. The sequence continues at coordinate 116,622,586 of OX578150.1, read as the reverse complement.
ACAGACGGAGAGAATGAGCAAATCCATAAACACTTTTCAACTATGTAGGAAAGTGTTAAAAATGGCGCACAATTTATAGCTCTGTTAGTACAGAAATTAAGGTATGTGAAATAGTATTTCATCTCCCATCACTGTGTGATGCCTTATATTCAACGTTTAATGATATTTTAATCTCAATGATGTTTTAATCCATACTCACAAACAAACACTCACGCACACGATTTCGCCCCAGAAAAGTTGGTTTCGAGTTCCGGGATGGCAAAAACGTCATCTTTCGTCTAAAACTCGAATTCGAAATTTCTACTCCATCACAATACCTTCTCTATACATTATACAATGTATATAGAGAAAATAAAAAGTCTGATGTGGGCAACAAATGACTTTCCCTCAATTTTATTACTTTCCTTATATACATAATGTATAAGGAAAGTATTGTGACTGGGTCGAAAATTCGAATTCGAGTTTTCCACGGGAGAGCACGTTTCAAGCATCCCTGATCACGAATCAGACATTTTTGAAGTGATGTCTGTGTGTGTGTGTGTGTGTGTGTGTGTCAGTGGGTCTGTGGAGACGATAACTGACAAACGAATGGACCGATTCGAACGAAATTTGGTACAAAAATCACAATCCGTAAACACTGGACGCCTATTGTTTTTAAACGTAATCGAATGTTCAGAACCCCCCTAAATTTTCGAGTGAAATTTTGAAAAAATCGTCAAAAAATCAAAACCACTAGTACAGTTACGTAAATAGACATTTCTTATGTAATTTTTTATTAGAAAACGATTCACATAAAATTTAGAACGCTAACATAAACCGTTCTCGAGATATTTTACATTTTTCAAAAAAATTATCAAAAAGTCATATAAAAAAATATATAGTTCCTATTGAGAAACATGTTCACTTTTCATATGTAATACCATGCAATGAATTAGGTGACATCATTCTCGTGGATCTAATTCGTTCCATTCATGAGAAAATATATACTTTGAATAATACTCTTGTATTTGAACGCCAATAGTCTGCTGTAAGAATAACTTTTTTCTTAGTGCATAACGTATTAGAGCATAATGTATTTGAACTTAGTGCATAATGTATTTGAACGCCAATAGTCATTTATCTGTTATAAGAATAACTTATTTCTCTGTCAGTAAAGCTTGGCGAGATTTGGGCGACGAATTTGGCGGAATGTCGCCAACTTGTCGCGACTTTCTGAAATGTTGTCAAATTAACGAAAATCTCGCCAAATGGATTAAAATGACGCTAAATCAATAAAAATGACGACTAATTGTCGAAAATTCAATATCTTGGAAAGAATATTAGTATCTACTATAAGAAAAACCTATTTTTTTTACTGTAAAAGTAGTAAATTCATTGCATTATATAAGGAAAGTCATGTGTTGCCCACATCAGATTTTTTTCTCTTTATTTTTGCAGTAATTCATTACACTGAGTTTAATTGTACAAAAACACACGCATAATTATTTGAAATGACGCTGAATTTGAAACTGTTAATTCAGTTTTTGTTTTTCGTTGGAAACTGGACATATTTTCAAAAGCGGCGTAGCAAAAATACGGAAAAAAATAAAATATCTCGAGAACGGCGAGTCCTAGAGTAATGGGGTTGATCTTATTCTTTTTATCTTCAAAAATCACGCATAAAAAAAGCATTTACTTGATAAATTTGAGCATGCGTAATGTTTCGTTTTAAAATTTGAAGAATTATGCGGACCATTTCGCAAAAAAAAGGAAGATTCTTTTATTCCGAATCGTACCAAAATCTAATCACCACCAGGGTCACCTACAAGTATACAAAATGTTTTAAAATATGGTCCATTAGTTTATGAGTTAGAGTGGATGCATACAGTGCACACACACACACACGCACACACGTCACGTGTTCTTTCTTTCGTGTTTCAGAGGTCTCAAAACGTGTAAATCCGTCGAAAACTCCAGTTGTTATTTTCGACAAAATTCCACTACTTTCTATATATCACGGTAACACACTTAACTACGAAATTTTATGAAATTTGTACAATTAGTTTTTGAGTTAGAGTGGATACAAACATTGCACAGACACACGCACACACAGACGTAACATTATAATTTTTCGTGTTCTAGAGGTCCCAAACGCGTATATCCATCGAAAATTCGAATTGATATTTTCGACACAATTCCAATACTTTCCCTATACATTAACCATGTATTGTAGGGAAAGTAAAAAGGAACTAAAAACTTTTCAAATAATTCACTTTTGAAAGCAGAAGCATATTTCTCTTTCTAATTTCTAAATGGACAAAAGAGAAAGAACAGAAATATCGTTAAATTAATCTATTGCTGACAAACTTTTCCCTCGCACGAAATGAGATTCATTTGTGTTTCATCGTTCACATCCTTTGATGGAACGATTGCAAATGTGGAATGTTGTTTAATTGAGTTAACTGGCACTTTCTCGATAAGGACTGAACGCATCCGGGATTTGTCACGCCTGTTGTGAAGTTGGTTCGTTTTATAACAGTTCGCGAAATTGAATTAGAAGAGCATTTCTGGGTGGAATTCTGGAACGCGTCGAATTGAATTTGTCTGTTTGTTATTTTATCTGCTTATCTACAACTAGCAGTATATCTGTTCTTCATACGGAATATACAATTTAAAGAAACTTAAAATTCACAGCCATGTGCAAATTCCTATAGTATTCTAAATGATGCTGTCAATCAAAACATTCTATTAAAATATTTAAATTAATGCTCATAGGAAGAAGTTTAAGAAAATGTATTCTCGCTATGCAAAATTATCTTCACACAAAAATCTGAAGGATAAAACATCCTGGTTCTGTTTGTAAACAAATTATAAAAAAAATATGAAATTGAATCAATATCTGCCAAAATCAAATCTCTAAAATTAAATTAGTTTCATTTTATGTATAGTGCATACTTTATGTATGTTTTCTAAGTTTTATTAACACTTTACAACATAGTTGAAAGGTGTTTATGACTTTGTTCATTCTGTCTGTCTGTCCGTTCACACGATAACTGCCGTAAAAATGACTTAAAATGACTTAAATATAATTTTTGTATGTTGTTGAGACGGTCTGTGGGACATACGGGAATGTAAATGAATAATATCGCTCAATTAGTTCTGAATTGAACCCGGGATGAAAAAATTTAACACATTAAACCCTATGGGACCTAATTTTTCAACCATTTTTAAGTGAAGTTAAAATTCACAAATTGCTACGAAAATATTCTTATATTCTTTCCAGGACATTAAATTTTCATCAATTAGTCGCCATTTTCATTGATTTGGCGTCATTTTTATCCATTTGGCGAGATTTTCGTTAATTTGGCAACATTTAAAAAAGTCGCCAAGTTGGTAACATTCCGCCAAATTCGTCGCCAAAACTTCACCAAGCGTTATGGACGGAGAAATAAGTTAAAAGCAGAAATATAACTATTGGCGTTCAAATGCAAAAATATTACTCAAAGTATCTTTACTCATGAATGGAACGAGCTAGATCCACGAGAATGATCTCACCCAATTTATCGCATGGTATGTATTCCAAATGAAAAGTGAACATGTTTCTCAACAGTTAATATTTTTTTTTTAATTTATGGGATTTTTTGATAAATTTATTTGAAAAATGTGCAGTATCTCAAGAACGGTTCATGCTAGCGTTCTAAAATATATGTCAGTCGTTTTCCAATGAAAAATTGCATAAGAAATGACTATTTACTTAACTTTATTAAAGGTTGTAATTTTTTTATGATTTTTTCAAAATTTCACTCGAAAATTTAGGAGGGTTCTGAACATCCGATTGCGTATAAAAACAATAGGCTTCCAGTATTCATGGATTGTAATTTTTGTACCAAATTTTGTTCGAATCGCTCCATTCGTTCGTCAGTTATCGTCTCCACAGACTCACTGACACACACACACACACACACAGCCAGACATCATCTCAAAAATGTCTGATTCGTGTTCAGGGATGCTTGAAACGTGCTCTGCTGTCGAAAACTTGAGTTCGAATTTTCGACCCCGTCACAATACTTTCCTTATACATTATATGTATATAAGGACAGTAATAAGTCAGCGCGGACTGTGCCGCATTTTTGAGATGTTTAAATAAAATTGCTTTTGAGTTGGAAAGTGTTTCATAATCAATGCTTTATGCATGATTGATCTTTCTTGTTTTATGTATGGTGTTTAAGGGTCGAAAATTGTTGTCTCAATTGAAAATGGGTTCAGTTAGGCTTTCCCTCGTGGTTCAGTTCTAGTCTTTTATGTTGCGAGTGGGGGCCTTTGAGAGGGTGTTCTTTCTGAGACACTGTGTCTGGAAGAAAACGCTATGCAATAATTGTGATCATTTGGACTGACAGTACAAACTTTTCAATTATTTTCTTGCAAAATATGTAAAAAATCCGATGTGGGCAACACATGACTTTCCTTATATAATGTAATGAATTTACTACTTTTACAATAAAAAAAATCTGATGTGGGCAACACATGACTTTCCTTATATAATGTAATGAATTTACTACTTTTACAGTAAAAAAATCGGTTTTTCTTATAGTAGATACTAATATTCTTTCCAAGATATTGAATTTTCGACAATTAGTCGTCATTTTCATTGATTTAGCATCATTTTTATCCATTTGGCGAGATTTTCATTAATTTGACAATATTTCAAAAAAGTCGCCAAGTTGGCGACATTCCGCCAAATTCGTCGCCAAAATCTCGCCAAGCGTTATGCACTAAGAAAAAAGTTATTCTTACAGCAGACTATTGGCGTTCAAATACAAGAGTATTATTCAAAGTATATTTTTTCATGAATGGAACGAGCTAGATCCACGAGAATGATGTCACTCAATTTATCGCATGGTATTACATATGAAAAGTGAACATGTTTCTCAATAGGATTTTTTTTTATGTGACTTTTTCATAATTTTTTTGAAAAATGCACAATATCTCGAGAACGGTTCATGTTAGCGTTCTAAAATTTATGCCAATCGTTTTCTAATGAAAAATTACATAAGAAATGTCTATTTGGTTAACTTTATGAGCGGTTTTAATTTTTTGACGATTTTTTCAAAATTTCATTCGAAAATTTAGGGGGGTTCTGGACATTCGATTGCGTATAAAAACAATAGGCTTCCAGTGTTTACGGATTGTGATTTTCGTACCAAATTTGGTTCGAATCGGTCCATTCGTTCGTCAGTTATCGTCTCCACAGACTCAGTGACACACACACACACACACACACATACATTCACACACACACACACACGCACACATACACACACACACATACACACACACAGACATCACCTCAAAAATGTTTGATTCGTGATCAGGGATGCTTGAAACGTGCTCTCCCGTCGAAAACTCGAATTCGAATTTTCGACCCCGTCACAATACTTTCCTTATACATTATGTATATAAGGAAAGTAAAAATAAGTTTTTCTTATAGTAGATAATAATATTCTTTCCAAAATATTGAATTTTCGACAATTAGTCATCATTTTCATTGATTTAGCGTCATTTTCATCCATTTGGCGAGATTTTCGTTAATTTGGCAACATTTCAAAAAGTCGCCAAGTTGGCGACATTCCGCCAAATTCGTCGCCAAAATCTCGCCAAGCGTTATGCACTAAGAAATAAATTATTCTTACAGCAGAAAAATGACTACTGGCGTTCAAACACAAAAGTGTTACTCAGAGTATCTTTTTTCATGAATGGAACGAGCTAGATCCACGAGAATGATATCACTCAATTTATCGCATGGTATTACATAAGAAAAGTGAACATGTTTATCAAAAGGAAATATTTTTTTTTTCATTTCATATGACTTTTTGATATTTTTTTTTTAAAATGTACAATATCTCGAGAACGGCTCGTGTTAGCGTTCTAAAATTTATGTCAATCGTTTTCTAATGAAAAATTACATAAGAAATGTCTATTTGCGTAACTTTATTAGTGGTTGTTTTTTTGACGATTTTTTCAAAATTTCATTCGAAAAGTTAGGGGGATTCTGAACATTCGATTACGTATAAAAACAATAGGCTTCCAGTGTTTACGGATTGTGATTTTTGTACCAAATTTGGTTCAAATCGGTCCATTCGTTCGTCAGTTATCGTCTCCACAGACCCACTGACACACACACACATACTTTCTCACACACACACACACACAGACATCACTTCAAAAATGTTTGATTCGTTATCAGGGATGCTTGAAACGTGCTCTCCCGTCGAAAACTCGAATTCGAATTTTCGACCCCGTCACAATACTTTCCGTATACATTATGTATATAAGGAAAGTAAAAAAAAAAGTTACAATGGATTCTGGTATGAGAAAGTCGAGTTCAACCGCACTTCGGTTGATTTAATTAAAACGATTGGTACCATTCATTTACAATTCATACCATTCATATGACGCTAACACTCGCAATTGTTGAGATATTAAACAATTTGGACATAAAATGTTTCTACTATTATAAAATTAGTAACTTCTATGTACGTACTTTCCGAAAGAAATAATGAACAGCGTTGTTTGGCAGTTATTTTTTTAAACGAATGATACAAACTTTAAAATGATATTATGAACCGTTCTCGAGATATTGCACAATTTTCGAGTGAAATTAAAAAAAATTGAAAAGTCCTTTCATACGTATTTTTACTTTCCTTATATACATAATGTATAAGGAATGTATTGTGACGTTGTCAAAAATTCGAGTTTTCGACGGGAGAGCACGTTTCAAGCATCCCTGATCATGAAATTTTGAAGTGATGTCTGTGTGTGTGTGTGTGTGTGTGTGTAAGTATGTGTGTGTGTGTGTGTAAGTATGTGTGTGTGTGTGAAAGTATGTGTGTGTATGTGAAAGTATGTGTGTGTGTGTGTCAGTGAGTCTGTGGAGACGATAACTGACGAACGAATGGACCGATTAGAACGAAATTTGGTACAAAAATCGCAATCCGTAAACACTGGAAGCTTATTGTTTTTAAACGTAATCGAATGTTCAGAACCCCCCCCCCCTAAATTTTCGAGTGAAATTTTGAAAAAATCGTCAAAAAATCAAAACCTCTAATAAAGTTACGCAAATAGACATTTCTTATGTAATTTTTCATTAGAAAACGATTAACATAAATTTTAGAACGCTACTATGAACCGTTCTCGAGATATTGCACATTTTTCAAAAAAATATTTTCCTATTGAGAAACATGTTCACTTTTCATATGTAATACCGTGTGATAAATTTGGTGACATCATTCTATCTCATTCGTCTCGGATCTAGCTCGTTCCATTCATGAGAAAAGATACTTCAAGCAATACTTTTGTATTTGAACGCCAATAGTCATTTATCTACTACAAGAATAACTTATTTCTCCGTTAGTAAAGCTTGGCGAGATTTTGGCGACGAATTTGGCGGAATGTCGCCAACTTGGCGACATTTTGAAATGCTGTCAAATTAGCGAAAATCTCACCAAATGGATTAAAATGACGCTAAATCAATAAAAAGGACGACTAATTGTCGAAAATTCAATATCTTGGAAAGAATATAAGTATCTACTATAAGAAAAACCTATTTTTTTTACTGTAAAAGTAGTAAATTCATTGCATTATATAAGGAAAGTCATGTGTTGCCCACATCAGATTTTTTTTTAATTGTAAAAGTTGTAAATTCGTTGCATTATATAAGGAAAGTCATGTGCTGCCCACATCAGATCTTTTTTTAATTGTAAAAGTAGTAAATTCGTTGCATTATATAAGGAAAGTCATGTGTTGCCCACATCAGATTTTTTTTTAATTGTAAAAGTAGTAAATTCGTTGCATTATATAAGGAAAGTCATGTGTTGCCCACATCAGATCTTTTTTTAATTGTAAAAGTAGTAAATTCGTTGCATTATATAAGGAAAGTCATGTGTTGCCCACATCAGATTTTTTTTTAATTGTAAAAGTAGTAAATTCGTTGCATTATATAAGGAAAGTCATGTGTTGCCCACATCAGATTTTTTTTTAATTGTAAAAGTAGTAAATTCGTTGTATTATATAAGGAAAGTCATGTGCTGCCCACATCAGATCTTTTTTTATTGCAAAGCGCATGATACAAATTTTAGAACGCTTGTGTTAACCATTATCGATATATTGCATGTTTTTCAAATCAATTTATGAAGAAATTTACATAAAATAAAAATAAAATGCGATATATTTACATGCGATATATTTACTTTTCGCTTGCAGTATATTATGCAATAATTCTGTTAACATCTTACACGTGGATCTGTACTTTTGTGTTTGTTTTGTACTTTAAAGCCTAATAATTCGTTCGCAATCATTTGTTTCATTAGATATTCATAAAATGCCAACTGTATTTTAAAAATATTGCACGTGGGTATGAATAAGTTATTGTCTTTGGACTAACAAGCTGCCCAAAAGCGCCAAATTTCAATTTATGTTGTGTTAAATCAACGCCAAAAACATTGTGCAGCGGATCTTGAACTCTATTATGTTGCTGTGAAAGAGGTGTAATCATTATGTATAGACTAAGCATTATGTAGGGCAAGTCCTGTGCTGCAGATATAAGATTTTTTTAAAAATATATAACATTCATTAACTATTAACATAAAGTACTCCAACTCGCAATTCGTTCTGCAGAGAAACATTTAAAACCGAAATACTAAGGAAATGAAACTAATAATGTAAAATCATAAAACCTTCTGCATATTTGTTTAAATAGAAACGCTATGTGGAGGCCGCGGTAAAACCTTTTCCTTTGATTAATGGGGGGCAAAAATGGGAAAAGTGCTCTTTAATCTTTAATTTAGATTGTTCCGTGACATAAATTTGGAAGCGCATTGAATTTTTTTCCCGTTCTTTCTTAAATGGACACAGACAATTTTCATAATGGTTCCTTGATGAAACATTCTTTTACAGTTAGTTATTTTAGTTATACTTGAAGGTGTAAGCTGTTGAACTGGAAAGAGGAGTGTAACATTTTTTTTTCCGTAACGAACAGGGAGGGATTCCTTCATAAGTCACTATGACTCCTTTTAACTTTAGTTAAAGGCTATGTTCAGGAGTCAAGCCCGGTCGGACAGTTGAGTCAGCATTAGTCAATTAAATTCCCCGAAATGATACATTTTGTAACGTTTCAATCGCCGGATCGCCTAGGTCGTCAATTCTGAACACGGCCACAGTGTCTAGAGCAGCAGTGTTTACTGATATGAAAGTAACTGCGCGTTGTTGATTAAGAGTTTGCAGCACCTCTAGCGGTGAATTGGAGAAGTTAAAGTTCATATCTCGGTAACGACGAAAGACAGGCGAAAATTTTCAATTACAAAGTTGTAGATCGTTCTTTTTTCAATATGGAAAATTGCACATAATATGTACACCGATGATAAAAATATGATGTTGGCAGCACATGACTTTCCCTGCAAATTCAAATTTATTTTCCCTTTCTTTCTATCTTTCATGATTCATTAAATTGATTCGAATTGCACAAAATAACACAGATAATTACTTGAAATTATTCTGAATTAAAAAAAATAATAATAACTCAAGAACGGTTAGTCCTAGATTTATGGAGCTGATCTTATTCATTTTGTAGATAAAAATTGCGTATAAAAGAAGCATATAATAGATACATTTGAGCATATGTACATTTTTATTTTAGATTTTGACAACTTTTGCAGGTCATTTCCATAACATATATACATACCCATAACATGTAGACATACGATAAAAATTGAGGTAAAAAAAAGGGAAATGATTATGTATTGAATCATTTCTTCGCAATTTTTATACAATGTTTGTTTACTGCAAAAAAGGACAATTCTAAATAAAATAAAATTAGGTTATTACAGACATCGATTATTATTTTTTACTCCGTATTTCTTCGCCATTTCATTCAGAAGGACTTCAGTACTGAACTAAGCATTTCATACTTTAAAAAGAAAGACAACCAAGAAAAATTTTTTTTACCATAATTAGAAGTCTTCTATTAAAATCTCTTTTTTAAGACGTACTAAATTGAATGTAATTTTAGTACGTCGTAAAAAGGAGATTTTAATAAAAGGCTTTTAATTATAGCCAAAATATTTTTTGGCTGTCTTTATTTTTAAAATTTTCCTTACGGGCGGGACAGCGCCATTCCCGAACGAAGAACCCCTCAAAATTGGCTTCCATGGACGCCATGTCTGCAAAGGGAGATCGAACTGTTTGGGATAGGGTATGTCAAATACCTGTCTCTTTGAGAGGTTCTTTGTTTGAGATGGACGCTGTCCCACCCGAAAGCAAAAGATTAAATAATTAATTATTTTGACGCATTTACCATACTATTTTATCAAACATTTCATAATTATCGCTTTTTCTCGATCTCATGTTTACTTTCCCTACATTACATGGTAATGAATAGGGAAAGTATTAAAATCGCGTCGAAAATAGCAAATCCAGTTATCGAGGGATCTACACGGCTCGAGCACCCTAGAACACGAAAACACTATTCTTAGCGTGACGTCTGTATGTGTGTCTGCCTGTATGTCTATCTGTGCAATGTATATATCCACTCTAATCCAAAAACTAGTTGACCATATTTCATAAAATTTGGTAGGTAAGTGACTTGTGTCGATCAGCACCAGGGTGATTTTGGTACGATTCGGAAAAAAAAAACCTGCTATTATTTTCTGACAAAATGGCTAGCAAAAATCGTCAAATTCTGAAATTAAGGACTACATATGCACAAACGTATTGATTAAATGCTTTTTTCAAATGTGATTTTTAACGATGAAAAGAATCGGACCAGCTCTCTCTAGGACTAACCTTTCTCGAGATACTTTAGTTTCCCCCCCCCCCTTGCAACAATACCTTTGGAAATACGTCTAGTTGCCAAATGAAACGAAATTTGAAATAAAACTGAGATTTTAGTGTTGTTTCAAATAATTTTTGGTGTTATTTTGTGTAATTAAATTCAAATTAATGAATTATTAAATAAATAAAAATAAAATAAAATTGAGTCTGTGGGGAAAGTCATGTGCTGCCCACATAAGATATTTTATTTTTTCTCATTTGCTTCTAAGTTCATATATTCTTGATTTTCTATATTTTTCTCATGGCGCTAATATTTTGGTTACTGTCGTTTAGCCATTTTCTGTTTAACCAGCTTTGTCAACGTTGTTGTCTAGACTCGGGTGTTCTTGTCGCAGCTTGTTGCACTGAAGAAGGAAATCCAATGATTTCCAAAACGTACTTACCTTTTACTATATTTTCTTATCTTTTCTCGCTCTGAATTTTACTTGATTTTATTTCATATTGATTGTGCGTACAGTTATAACTTTTGCTTGCTTTTAAAGCTGTCCTAATTTATTTTTCCAGCTACAATTTAATATCTTGCGAAGTTAAAAAGAAAAAAAAAGAGAACTCACTCCCGCTATAAAAAAAAAGTAAAAAGAATTTGGAGAAAAACTGTTTTCAACTACATATGTAATTCTAAGCCCGACTGCAGTGTTCTCGGATGTTCATGTACGAAAGTTTTGCGTGACCCTTGTCGTTATGCTAGCAAACACTGCTGTCCGTTTCGCGATCTAAATTTAGTTCGCTGATTATTACAATTCCCATCAGCCACCTCAAACACTTACTTGTCTTATCTGTTGGTGCCGCTTTTAAAGCAGTCGAAATGTTTGAAATAATGTTTTACGTTTAGCGTGTAGAACGTATTTTGGAAGAATATTTACATGCACTTTCTTAAATTATAAAATACATCTAACCACCGTACGGCTATGAAATCTGGTACACAGGTATTTCAGGACTCAAGTAGATGCACCTCAGCATTCTTTATTATTTTTTTATTTTGAGTAATTTCTTAGTTATTTTACGTTTTAGCCTGATTTACAACGAATTAGGGCGATATTCATACAAATTGATTCCTTAGCTACCTTACATATAAACACAGAATATCTATCTTAACACCATCGGCAAGTTCAAAGAATGTTCTTTTGTACAATGTTTTATGTGCTCCCTACTAAAAATTTGGATATATATATATATATATATATATATATATATATATATATATATATATATATATATATATATATATATATATATATATATATATATATCAAATATATATATATATATATATATATATATATATATATATAAATATATATATATATATAAATATATATATATATATATATATATATATATATATATATATATATATATATATATATATATATATATATAAATATATATATATATATAAATATATATATATATATATATATATATATATATATATATATATATATATATATATATATATATATATATAAATATATATATATATATATATATATATATATATTTATATATATATATATATATATATATTTATATATATATATATATATATATATATATATATATATATATATATATATATATTTATATATATATATATATATATATATATATATATATATATTTGATATATATATATATATATATATATATATATATATGTAGATGATCTGATTTGTCTTGTATTTACTGATAACTATGTCATAGATATAGATTTCTATCCGGATAATTTGGAATTAATACCTAATGAAACTTCTATTAGTAATAATGTTTATTATTTGGATTTAAATCTAATTATAGAACCTGCTCATGGGATAGTTACTAAATTATATGATAAAAAAGATTTTTTTAAATTTAATATTAATAAATTATTACCTTTTAATTCCTGCAACTCGATTCAATTGTTTAGAAATATTATACTTAATCAACTTTTTAGAATTTATAGATTATCAGATAAAAAATTTCATGCTTTGCACATTAATAACCTCAAAATTACCAGTAAAATGTATCAATATCCTGCATATTTAGTCAATAGTATAGTTAATAAGTTTCGATTAGCCTAAAATTCTCATATTCTCCCCTTATTATCTTATTTTAGCCGTACTTCTTCATTCTCCTGCAATAATATTTTCATCTTTTTATCTCGAAGCTTTAACAGTTGAATAACTCATTTTATTGCATTTGCGCAGTACTGTTTTTATTACTCTCTTTGGCAACAGCAAATCACATCTTTTCATTTTGGCATATGGCAACGTTGATCCAGTCATATTTTGCTCGTAATGGTTGCGCTGAAGAGGTGCGTTTTGAGGTATTTATGTTTCCTTTATTGTTCCAATCTTTATGCTTGTCGTCCATATAACACTAGTTTATAGATAAAATCTATCTTGTGTTTCAGAAACAAGCATTTTTGTGTTCATTTCGAAAAGATATATGGACCCGATGAGAATTTTTTCGAAATGAACTTTTCGTAAGCCTAATCTCGTAAGCCTAAATCTCCTCCATGTGCAAGCTTTTTTGCTTGATTTTTTTTTTTTTTTTTTTTTTTCTTATTTGCATTCCTCATTTTTGAAATTTGTTGATTGTCTTTGTCCTTATGACTTGCATTATGCTTTATTATTTCCTCTTTTTGTCTTAATTTCTTTGTATTTGTAGAAAATTTTGGAATAGTGTATTATGAGTTACTACATACATTCTAACTTTGGATTTAATAATTTATTTTTATATATATTTATATATATATATATATATATATATATATATTTATATATATATATATATTTATATATATATATATATTTATATATATATATATCTCGTCGTATCCGATAAATTAAGATTAGCATATAATTCTAAAATTTGGAAAAAAAGATTCGTATATATTTCAACTTTCTAACAAAAAAAATTCTTTATCGATTTCATAAGTAATTTTATTTTTTGTAATATTTTAAGTGATCGCATTCTCAGCCATCGCAATGGATATTCCGCAAATTGCCCGCACGTTCAACGGAGTTACGACTTTTTACCGGTTGATTTCAGCCACACCTTCCCTCCGTATTTTTTTACAGCAAGCTGCTGCAGATTTGCAAACGATTGAGCAGCTGGGAAGATATTTATTCTGTTGGAGGAAACAGCTGATCACAGAAAGTGTATATATATATATTTATGGGTCTTCTAAATTTGCGAATTCATTCTATTTCTTTTTATTTGGTATATATTATCATTGTGAGTAGTGTGCTAAAATTTAACTAAAATTGGATGGAAATTAACCGAGATGGAAATAATTTTCGGGTTTAAAGGAATTTTTTGCGATTTGAAATATTTTCATTTGTGTGTGTCTCGAGAGGATTTTAGTTCAAAACAGACGATTTGGAAATGGGGTGCTGTTACCTGTAACTGTAGCGGGTGCTTATTTATTGAAAATATAAAAATTATGTTGTTTGCGGAATATATGGTTAGTATATTAATTGTGCTGATATTGTTGAAAAAGATATAAATCCGTCCGTCATTAGATTTTAACATAGAACGTAGAGTCTATGTAAGTGACTGGTTTCTGTTTTGTGATTTGTGTGTGTGGTGGTAGGGACGGGGGGGGGGGGGGTCGTGTCACGACCGTACAAGATTGGATGCATAATATTCACTGTTATTTATACAAATAAACTTAATTAATTTTACTATTCTATATAAATACCCTGCTTTAACTTCCGTACAACGTCGGGTGCATTTTCTAGTAAAAGAATATATCTTTGGTTATAAAAATAAAAAAATCTGATGTGGGCAACACATGACTTTCCTTATATATATATAATGCAATGAATTTACTAATTTACAGTAAAAAAATAGGTTTATCTTACTTATATTCTTAGGATACTTATATTCTTTCCAAGATATTGAATTTTCGACAATTAGTCGTCATTTTCATTGATTTAGAGTTATTTTTATCCATTTGGCGAGATTTTCGTTAATTTGGCAACATTTCAAATGGTCGCCAAGTTGACGACATTCTGCCAAATTCGTCGCCAAAATCTCGCCAAGCGTTATGGACGGAGAAATAAATTATTCTTACAGCAGATAAATGACTATTGGCGTTCAAATACAAAAGTATTACTCAAAGTATCTTTTCTCATGAGTGGAGCGATCTAGATCCACGAGAATGATGATGTCACCAAAATTTATCGCATGATATTACATATGAAATGTGAACATGTTTCTCAACGGTTAATATTTTTTTTAATTTATGGGATTTTTTGAAAAATTTATTTGAAAAGTGTGCAATATCTCGAGAAAGGTTCGTGCTAGCGTTCTAAAGTTTGTCAATCGTTTTCTAAGGAAAAATTACATAAGTAATGCCTATTTTCGTAACTTTATTAAAGGTTTTGATTTTTTGATGATTTTTTCAAAATTTCACTCGAAAATTTAGGGTGTTTCTGAACATTCGATAACGTTAAAAACAATAGGCTTCCAGTATTCACGGATTGTGATTTTTGTACCAAATTTCATTTGAATCGCTCCATTTGTTCGTGAGATATCGTCTCCACAAACTCACTGACACACACACATACTTTCACACACACACACACACACACACACACACACACAGACATTACCTCAAAATGTTTGATTCGTGATCAGGGATGCTTGAAACGTGCTCTCCCGTCGAAAACTCGAATTCGAATTTTCGACCCCGTCACAATACTTTCCATATACATTATGTATATAAGGAAAGTAATGCAATGTCTGCATGTATGTTCGTTACGCCTTTAGAGCAATTACCAGGTCGCGCTGGGTTATGACATTTGACACGCAAACAGTGCCTACAGTTACCTTACACCTTTCTGGTAGGTCGGACGGTCTGGGTCTCAACAACATCAACAACGCAAACAGTGCCGAAGCAGCGTCGGGAGATGCAAGGTGGTCAGTGTCTACCTAAATAATTTACGGCCAAGTAACTTTTATTTTAATTATATATTATTCGAAATAAACTTATAAAATGTTTTCTGTGTAAATAAATGGAGATATCGACAAAATTTTGCTCTGCTTGGGGTCTGTTTCCTTGTTCCTTTACTTATACTCGTGTAGATAAACATATTGAAATAGAGAGAAAAAGAGAAACAGCCGACTTCGATTGTTCAGGAGAGACATATTTCAAAGTGTCTCTCCACGTCGATGTTCTATTGAGTGTTAAAAAGAGTATGCACACTATGATTCTACAGCAACAGTTATCGAATAGACGTGTTTATCTGATGTTTTCACTATACGCATTCGCCGAGATTCAAATCTTTGAGGTTCTAACTAACCAGGTTACACTATTCACTGTAACTTTAAATTTGGCATATCGTTGTCTTTTGTGATACATTTTGATTCTTTGGATTATGAACTTTAATGAGCCAGCACGTCTTGTCCCCGTCATAAGAATGTACTCGTTACTGGGGAACATCTTGAGAAACGGAACAGCTAAAAAGTTCAACTTAATATGTCGTTGTCTTTTTGTGGTAAATACATTTTAAATCTTTGGATTCTGAACCTTGCCGATCCTGCCCGTTATGCGCCCGCAATAGTAAGTTACATGTCTTTGGGGAATAACTTAAGCTAGAAAGCTCAAATTAGTCATATCTTGTCTTTCATTATATATTTTGATTTTTGGATTATGAAACTTAAAAGTTCTGCCCGTCTGGGCCCGTAATAAGAAGTTATATGTTTTGGGGAATAACACGAGAACTGAAGCAAAGTAGAAAGCTCAAGTTTGGTACTTGCTGTCCTTCGTGTTATATTTGCTTTGAATTTTTAACCTTGCCGGTCCAGACTGACCAGGGTCTACCATAGAAAAATACTTGTTTTTTTATTAGGGGGGGGGGGGTAATTTAAGCGAGCAAATATCAAATTTTAAAGATCCACACAACCACTTATTTTAAAATAAAGTGAAATGTAGAAAGCAAATTAAAATAGTTTTATTTGTGAATTTTGGTTCCTGGTTTTATGTCTCTCCCAATTATTTTATCACGCTTCGCCACCGATGGTCAAAAAGTTTAAAATATCTTCATAAACAAAACATTCGATTTAGCACTGTACAATAACATCATTATTAAAAATCCGTACTCCTATAAAACTTCAAATGAACGCTTCCAAGGAAAGCGACCCAGTCCAGCCGGTCACAGTGCAACAATGTGCGAGGTAGCCCGTGCTCGGTCTAGGTGTCAGACCGGCCCAGTCCAGCCGGTCACAGTAACAACGTGCTGTGTAGCCCGTTCTCGGTCTGGGCATCAGACCGGCCCAGTCCAGCCGGTCACAGTAACAATGTTCTGTGTAGCCCGTGCTCGATCTGAGTGACAGATCGGCCCAGTCCAGCCGGTCACAGTAACAATGTGCCGTGCATCTCGGTCTGGGTATCAGACCGGTCCAGTCCAGCCGGTCACAGTAACAACGTGCTGTGTAGCCCGTTCTCGGTCTGGGTATCAGACCGGCCCAGTCCAGCCGGTCACAGTAACAATGTTCTGTGTAGCCCGTGCTCGATCTGGGTGACAGATCGGCCCAGTCCAACCGGTCACAGTAACAATGTGCCGTGCATCCCGTTCTCGGTCTGGGTATCAGACCGGCCCAGTCCAGCCGGTCACAGTAACAACGTGCCGTGTAGCCCGTTCTCAGTCTGGGTATTAGACCGGCCCAGTCCAGCCGGTCACAGTAACAATGTGCCGTGTAGCCCGGTCTCGGTCTAGGGATCAGACCGGCCCAGTCCAGCCGGTCACAGTGTAACAATGTCCTGTGCAGCCCGTGTTCGATCTGGAGGTCAGACCGGCCTAATCCAGCCGGTCACAGTGTAACAATGTACCGTGCAGTCCGTTCTCGGGGTCAGACCGACCCAGTCCAGTCTATCACAGTGCAACAATGTGCCGTGCAGCCCGTGCTCGGTCTGGGGGTCAGACCAGCCCCAAATTGACCTACCCAGCCATAGTAAGTCTCTAATGTTAGATGACCAGCCCAAATCCTTACTGTTTAGCAGCGTGATAGCTGTGAAAATTTTTAATGTTCGACGCGCCGGACAGTCCTGTTACTTACTGTATGATAAGGCCCCTATACAGTTCATGAACTAAATCAGTCATAAACGTATGGATGTTGCCGGATTGTGATTAAATGATTATGTTGATTGAAATGTTCTCTATGTTGATTGGAATGCTCTCGAATCAAAGCGGCCCTCACACCCAGTGGGTCAGTCCAACCCTGCTGTAACTGTTTTATGTAATGGATATCTTCTATATAGTAAAAGGCAATGTCTGTCTGTGTGTGTGTGGATGTGTGGCTGTCTTATACACTATAGGTTCAGCGACCGCACGTCGCAGAGCTACGAAATTTTGGGGGGGGGGGGGAAGTGACACGCGAAAACCGATTTTTAAAATTTGAATTATTTTTTTTGTTATATAATGTTTTATGCGATTTCGACCGTTCTCTCCCTATTTTCTCCACCATTCAGACGTCGTAGAAAAAAACAAATCACACGACCGGAAAGAGCAGACAATTATGAGTAAAAATATATCAATTTCAAATCTCAGGGGCAAAGTTTAATATTATTTAAAGATTTTAAAACAAAAGTCACTTTCTGCTAAAAAAAACGGACTTTCGTTTTTAAATCCTCGCATCTGAAAAAGTATCGAGAATTTCGACTAATAATTTCCATTTTTAGAAGGCTCAAACATTGGCATTCTTACAAGCCCAATCTGGTCAAGAAATAATTATAAATGGCAGCCCTATCCTGATTTTAAAGAACTAATGATTTTAAATTTCTCAACGAATTCTAAACGAAGTTCCGATTTTTCTCCCAGATGCGTGTGCAGCCGGGGACGTCACGCTGTTTCCATGGAAATTGTGCATCGGGTTAGAAAATTATGGGATATTTTAAATGGTGGAATTAAGAGCTCAGCATATGGTCATTATAAAATTTTAATAATTGAATTATGGTGGATTGAATTGTGGTGATGTATTGTATGCATCGGGTGAAATTATTATATTTATATTTTAAATGATGGAACGATATGGATATTTTAAATGGATATTTTAATTTGTGGATATTTTAAATGATGGAACGATGGAATGAGGATGATGGAATTAAGAGCTTAGCATATGGTCATTATAAAATTTAAATGATTGAATTATGGTTTGTACGTTTTTCGGCCTAGGGACAATAAAAAACCGAATTAGTGTTTGCTTTTTATAAGGTGTTTGGCTCATTATGCTGGATTGAATTGTGGCGATGTATTGTTTACATCGGGTGGTGGTTGAGACCACAATGAAAAAACTTAAACACTGAAGAAGTCCCTGTGGATGCCTCCCCCACTGGTTTCCAGTCTAAATTCGGTGAATAAAAATAAAGTTATGGAGATTGCCACGGAGGGCGCGGTAGCCCAGTGGTTAGCGCGCGGGAATTGCATTCGGTAGGCCCGGGTTCGATTCCCGCCACTGCCAAAACTGCAGCCGTGTTCACGCGGAGTACGATCACGTTAAACATGTGGGTCCGTAAGTTCTTCCGAGCGGTTGGTGATAGGGGAAGAAGGGTACGGCCCCTGTGGATGCCTCCCCCACTGGATTCCGGTCTAAATTGTGTGGCATTTCCTGGCCGTCCAAATAGTTACCTTACACCTTTCTGGTAGATCGCGAGTTGCCACGGTCAGAATTTTCAAAGGTAGCGAACTGGCTGGTTGCCGAATGCGGCTAATGTTTAATAAATCCAAAGTTTTGTTCCCTCTAAATTTGGTGTATTTGTTTAGTTCCTTTTTGCCTCTTAAGTTTTTCTTATAGTTCTAACTGAATGGAATTTCATGTCATGTAAAGTTCGGTTTTTATTTTATTTATTTTTTATATTTTACACATCACCGCTACGATTACAGATTGTAATCAATTCCCTTCATAAGGATTTCCTTACACTATACATAAAAAAATATTTTAATTTAATTATAAGTTTATAATTTTCAATTAGTAATTTTAATGTACTATTTTAATATATTAAATTGGCTGGCGTCCAGGGAATAATCCTGCCTTGACGAACCAAGATTTCCCGCAGGAATATGGTTTGTTATTGTGAACTTCTGTTCTATTTATTTACATTTGTTGCGTCGGTCAGTATTCGAAGCAATTTTCTTGATTGTTTTTGATCTAATGCGAAAATCATCCGATAGACTACGTAGTGTCGTACAAGACAGAGCACCAGGCGCGAAGCGCCTTTAATCTCCAGTTTCAATATGTGATTCTTATCGTCAAACTGTGACATTAATTCAGTGACCCTAATTGGAGGTTCGAGGTTTTTATTTACTACATTTTATTATTTGTCCAAACTCCTAGTGTGGCAGTTTGTTGCACATTTAGAGTTTAAGCAGTTTGGGGGTTGATGCAGATCTAAGGGTTACCTAGCGTTTTGGCAGTTTAGTGTTTAGAATATATATATATATATATATATATTTTTTTTTTTTTTTTAATAAAATAATAGTCGCGAGTTTTATTTAAAAATCAGATGTTTGAGGTGGGATCTTTTAATTCCGATTATCGATGTTTAGAACAGCGCGGGGTCTCTTACGAGATTTGGCCTTGCGATGATCATAGTCATGCAGATTGAATAACAGTTCGTTTGGAACGGATGGCAAATTTTTGTAAAATTTAAGCGCTAGCTTTTTAATTTGGGCTCTAACAGTTTTTATTTTGAAGTCATTCCTAATTACCGAGTTTCTTAAGTACCTGGGAGCTTTCCTGATAATCCGTAGGATTTTGTTTTGTTTTGTCTCTAGGAGGTCTATTGTAGTTTTACAGGCATATCCCCATACGGGTGCTGCATACAGCATTCCCGGGCGGATGACCGATTTATAAATTAGGAGTTTATTTTGATAACTTAGATTTCCGTTTCCTATCATTCGGTATAAGTCTCCTGTGGCCATATACGCTTTTTTGATTAAGTTCGTTACGTGCTGTTTCCAGGTTAGGTGGGAATCTATCGTTACACCTAGGTATTTAGTAGATTTTTCCGCTTTTAGGGCATGGTTGTTTATGTACAGAGGCGGCGGAGGTTTACGTTTTCTTGAGAAATAAATCCAATGACATTTATTGGGGTTTAATTTTATTCGCCATTTTTCCAGCCAATTTTGGAGTATGTCTAAGTGTTGTTGTAGCTGTCTGTCATTACTGAGACATAGGGGTGTTTTGCAAGTATCGCACTGTCGTCTGCATAGAGTGCCAGCTCTGTGTTTGGAGTCCTAGGGATGTCGTTCAGGTATATGTTAAAGAGTGTCGGGCCCAGGATAGAACCTTGCGGTACACTACTTTTAATGAGCTTGGGTGTAGATAAGTTACCTCCTACTCTGACTTGAAAGTGTCTGTTATTTAAGTATGAGATTAAAAGTTTGACAAGAGCGTCAGGGACTTTTAAAGTGATCAATTTGTACGCTAATCCACAGTGCCATACTTTATCAAAGGCTTTTTGTATGTCCAGAAAAATCGCAGCTGTGGGTGTCTTGTTATTGAGACCAGAAGATATGTACTCTACCACTCTCAGCAATTGATGAGTGGTGGAGTGCTTTGGCCGAAATCCAAACTGCTCCGGAATGATAATGTCATTCTCACTAAGGTGCGTGTTCAGTCTCTTAAGAATAATTTTCTCAGTAATTTTACTAAGTGTCGGTAGCAAGCTAATTGGTCTGTAGTTGGCTGGAATTGTGGCATCCTCACCAGGCTTATGGATTGCTATAATTATCGCTTCCTTCCATTCTTTGGGAAAATAGTTTAGTTTTAATATTTTATTTATTAAGATTGTCAAGTAACATATTACGTTTAAGGGTAGGTTTTTAACCGCAATATTTCTGATTTTGTCGTGCCCTGGGCTTTTACGGTTTTTGAGATTTTTAATGATTTCTACTATCTCCTGCGGGGTGGCTGGGCTAATCTCAGCCGTTACCGGGGAATTCCTGAAATTATTTAAAGTTTGTCTAACCATTCTTAGGGTGTCCTGACACATTAGATCGTGGTTTGGTTGGAATTGTTTTTCATAATGGCTTGCGAGCGCCTCGGCTTTTTCCTCGTCTGAGTACGTGATTTTAGCACCATCTGTTAGTGGCGGGAGCTTAATTTGAGGTTTCCTGAGTCTTTTTGCGAATTGCCAGAGCGATACGTCTTCTGGGTTAAGGGATTCGATTAGTTCTTTATACTGTTGCTGCTTTTCTGCGACAATTTTTTCCCTGACTTTGCACGTGAGTCTGTTAAGCTCCCTTTTAAGGGCGGGGTCTCTGCTAGCCTGCCATGTCTTACGTATTCTATTTCTTTGCCTGACTAATTGTTTGACATGGTGGGAAAGTGTGGGCATTTATGGAGACTCACGATGTGTTGTGGCAGAGGCAATTGCTCTCTTGATTTCTGTTGTGAGTGTGTGCGTGGCAGAGTCAATATCCGCCGTGCTCATTATGTTAGGTACTGCTAAGTGCGGCTCGAAGAGTGCTCTTTTGAATACTTCCCAGTTGACCCTCTCTTGTCCCAAAGAGGCTGGAAGAGGTGTGTTCAGGTCGAATGTCACCAGTACCGGCAGATGATCCGAGTCGAATTCATCCACGGTACTAATAGTGTGAGCGTAATCTATGTTTCGCGTTAGGACAAAGTCTATAAATGAGCCGTTGGCGCCTGAGAAGCAGGTTGGTGTCGACGGTACAATAATGTTAGTGTTTGTCGTGTTCAGCAGTCTGTGTATCTGTGTACCGCGTGAATTGGCTCTCCTACAGCCCCACGCTCGGTGGTGCGCGTTGAAGTCGCCTGCGAGTATAGTGTTTGGATATCGCGCGAAAAGCAGTTCCAGTTGCGCAGCTACATCTACTCTACTCATATTTTTGACATATGTTGAGGTTAGGATAAACGGGCTAGTATTATTAATTTTAATTTTTATACTAGTATTTTCTATACCTTGAAGATTTATGTTGTTTAGTTCCTCGTGGGGAATATTTCTTTTAATGTATACTGCTGTTCCTCCATGGGGCGTTCTAGCATTAGTATTTGAGCTAAGATTATGATAGCATATGTAGTTGGCTATGTTTGGTTTTTTACTTTCTCTAACTTTAGTTTCCTGAATTAATAAGGCGTCTACGTCATTTTCATTTACATAGTTCCTAAGTTCATTTATTCTTGGAGATATGCCGTTCGCATTCCAAAATATTATTTTTAAGGATTCTTTTTGGGACCTAGCCATGACGGGTTTGATTCTCACTGTTATTTTTAAAGTCCGCGATTATTTTAAGGGCCTCAAAGACCATTACCATAGGATCGCTCTTTTTTTGTACTAACTCTGCGAACTGCATCAAGAGATGTTTTATGTCGTCTAGATTGAACATGCTAATAAATCCTCTGATGAGGTTGATGATATCCTCCATCTTTTCAGCATCAGATTTATCAGTCGGTTCAGTCTCAGCTTCCATTTCCTCAGCTTCAACCGCGGTTTGCACTTTTTTGTGAGTGTCCTTTTGGAACTCGATAGTTTTTTGCTTTTTTTCACCCGTTTTAACTAACGGCTGGGTTTGCGCGATCTCTTCATCCCTGACTCGTTTATTTTGTTTCCAATCCTCAACCTTAATGTCAAGCCTATCCTTTGCCTCCTTTGCCTGTCTGGCTTTTTCTATTTCCGATCTCTTTTTAATGGCAGCTGTAGCTGCTCTTACTTCCTCCAGGGTCAATTCTCTGGAGGTCGAAGATTTGGGGGCCTGCTCTTGCACCGATCTGGTAGGTGCTGAAGGTTGGTGTCTTTTTTCCTGTGGCACTATGTGCGAGGAGCCCTGAGGGGGTGCCTGGGGGTTTAGTCCGAGGGCCTTTTGCCTCCAAGGTGGTATCTGATTTTTGGGGGGAGGGGGGGCATACTCCGGTGCCTTTCCTCTGTTCCAGGGGTTCTTCGGGCATTGCCTGAAGTTCGCTGGATGGTCTCCATTACAATTTGCACACGTTGCCTTCTCTGTCCTGGGTCTCTGGCAGTCCCGTGTGAAATGATCTTGTGCACACTTCAGGCACTTTGGTGGCATACTGCAGTTCTCAGAGGAGTGGTTGAACTGCTGGCACCGGTAGCAAATTTTAAAGCCCCGTGCTCTGAAGGCCTCTACCTTCACAGCCAAGTATCCTAACCTTGTCAGTCTGTAAATCCTCTGCCAGTCTTCCGTGGGCCTAAGGCTGAGTAAGAAGATCGGCAGGGGTAATCTTGTTTTTGTGTTTCTCTATTGAGAAACCCGGACTACATCTAATCCAATGGATGTTAGCGTCATTTTAATCTCCTCAATGTCATAGTTAGTTGGTAGCCCCTTCAAAACTACCTTTTTTGGCCTTTCAGTTTTTAGGTTTAAACTATGGAAGGGGATTTTCTCGCTAGTCAAATGGCGCTGAACAACCCTATAGGAGTCAGCGTCATTGGGTATGAGTTTGAGCATATCTCCTGAGAGTTTGCCAGATACTTTATTGCCTGTAATTTCATTTAGCTTTTGAAGGAGAGCCTGGTAGTTGTCTCTAAACTTTATGAAGAAACATTCTGCTTTTGGTTCTTTTTTTTCTACCTCCATAATATTTTCTCTAACACTATTTTCAACCGCTTTAGGTTTAGGTGCACTCTTAAATTGAACCGGTTGCGCGACAATTTCAGCATAAGTCTTAGTTTTAACTTTTTCATTTACAGTTACAACATTATCACTAACCTTTTCATTTACAACACTATCACTAGCAGCATTACAGTCCATGTTATCATGGTCATTAGATTTTAATTTTAAATTTCCATCCTGGTTTTTAGTAGGAGTTCCCTCAGTGTGAGACTCCTCTATCCTAGCCCTTTTACATGGATTTACAACCGTTTCAGTTTTGTCAACAAGTTTAATTTCATTTATTAGTCCTAACTCTAACAGTTTAGCTCTAATTACTCTATCATTATACTCCTCAACTGAGTTAAAGATCACATAAATATCACTATCACAATTTCTAAATTTACCAATGTCACAGCAGAACAAAAAAGAATTCACAAAATTGAACGAACCTAGAATCCGGGAGACTTGGTCCTTGTCCTGTCCGAGGAGTCCATTCTTGAGCATATCCTGTATATGCAGTGTCAGCACGTAGATCACCATTCCACAATAGTTCACCGCATCCTTCACTTCCTGGGTCTTTGCGGCAAGAAGTCCAGCGTCCGGCAGGCGTCCAAGATACGCATCCATTGCATCCTTGAGAGGCCGAGCATCGTCACCCTCCAGCTCACTAGCAACTTCCTTCGTCTTCTCCAAAAGGTCGTTGTCCAGATCCATCATAAATCAGGGTCAAATAACTCGAAGTACGAAATGCACAACCACGTGGGAAAAACAC
Organism: Amaurobius ferox; assembly: GCA_951213105.1. Classification (NCBI taxonomy): domain Eukaryota; kingdom Metazoa; phylum Arthropoda; class Arachnida; order Araneae; family Amaurobiidae; genus Amaurobius; species Amaurobius ferox. The sequence goes on along the minus strand of OX578150.1, from coordinate 116,597,392 downwards.
ACGTGGCAATCCAAGTTCAAACAATACAAAATGGCGATACACAGAAAAGTTGAAGATTACTTAGCCCGACGTGCTCTATCGTAACTCTCAGCCGTTTATGGTTTGTTTACACATCTAAAATTTTAGATATAACTTTGAATTCGTTGTAAGCCGAGCTCATAAAAAACCAGCTTACTTACTGGATTGTGTTATTGATGTTTTGAAAATCATCCGATTGAAGAAAATCTAACATTATGTCTAATTTTCTTTTGAAACATTTCTGGTAGATAAGTAAGAAAAAGTGTTACTTTTTAGATGCAAACTCAAAATTTTTAGTGGTTGTGAATCACGGAAAGTAATTAGTTAATCGTCTGGTAAAACTGCTTATATTACCAATTTTGATAATTTGAACATGATAAAAAAAATACTTTAAATTTTTTTTTTAAATTACGATACTTTTAATTTAGGTGATCACCGCTAAGTTTCTTAGCGGTCCACCGATGGACCGCGATCGACATCTTGTCAAAGTCTACACTATACAAGAGGTATTTCCAAGGTCTGCACTATATGTAGAGAAAATAATAGCAGATACCTTCTGAACAAATCTGAGAGTACAGAGATGTGGGGAAAAGCTACAGCGAGAGATGCTCAAAATAATTGAATCTCCCCGAAAAACTCGGCATTTTCAAAATAAATATTTAATATGGTGTTGCAAACCCGAATGTTGTTGTCTATTTATTAGTGTATTGCATCAGATAAAGGACTAAGTGTTGACGTAATATTAGGGTAGGCACGCCTTCGGGTACATCGTATGGTCTGGGTAAGGGAAGAGAAAAGCGCAGTGTGGTTTATTCAAGTTTACTCAATTATCACCTTGAAAGCAAAGTATTAGGTGCGGGATATCGCAGTGGTTAGAGTGGGGGGGGGGGGTGTACTCGGAGGCGTCAAGTTCGATTCTCCGCGCTACCCAAACTATCCCCGTGTCTGCGCGGATTACGGGCAGATAAAATATGTGAATCCGAAAGTCCGCCTGAAAACCTTTGTAAACCTGAATGGAAATCGGCACGTTGTGTCCCACCACATAGACAGCTTCAAATTTCCTTCTTTTATCTTGTTTCACCAGACTACAACGTCCAACTTCAAAATCGCATACCCTATCGATAGGGGCGTTTCTAAAGTCAGGATCTTCAAAATTGGAGAAATTTCGAGAACTCGCCCAAAGTCAAAAATACATCGCCAACGTCGTCGAATTTGTCACCCAGATCAAGTGACTGAGACTTTCAAAATTATAACAATGGTTTCTTGTTAGGTATTTGTTAAGTTCGTTCATTATGTCACTTCCGTTACATACCCGTCACATTTCTGTCATGATTTACTCCGTGAGACGTTTCACGTCAAAAATCTAGAGGTGTCTTTGATCTAGAGGTGTCTTTCGGAAGAAGGTTTTCAGTAGTAAGCATTGTTGGTAAACACTTACATATTAGTCCCTTTATCGAACTTTGAATACTATTTTTGTTTTTCAGCTTACCATGAGTTTCCGCCCGACCTCTTTACGGAATACCAGCGTGCCCACGGGGCTGTCATCATCCACATCCTGGTTATTATCTACATGTTCTATGCAGTGGCTGTAGTCTGCGATGACTATTTTGTGGCCTCCCTAGAGGAATGCTGCGCGGTAAGTAATCTATCATCAATCTCTTAATAGAAACAGAGTTCTCTACATCTGTGGACTGATAAAATATTCCATACTCATTGAGTTGTTCGAGATTGTCAATTTACATCAAAATGTTATCATTTACTAAAAAAAAACCCTACGCTAACACTCATAATTACGTTACGTTCATATTGTTACGACCATGTAATATGCCTTCACAGGAATCTCTTTGAGTTCCCAGAATGGAAAATTACCTTTACAGACAGCCATTCCTATTACGTGATAGTAGGGTTGTTGTATTTGGACTTTCGGAACAAGGTTGTCAGATTTGGCGATTCATTGCCAACCCTTGGCGATTTTTCGTGAGTTTGTAGCGATTCCTATTACGTGAATGTAGGGTTTCCATATTTTGAATTTCGAGATAGAGTTGCCATATGTATTGATTTACAGCTAACTTGGCGACCCTAGTACATTAGAAAATTCGCCAGAGTTTTCTAATGTACTGGAACTTTCTCGAATTATCTAATATTCTTGGAGATACGAACACTTTAGAATTTTTAATGGAGAGTGCATAAAAGGAGTCATTGCTCAGTAGGAGAGCAGTTAACGTGGTATAAGGTGAATTGTTAGACATGTCATTGTTTTGAGAAAAGTATAGGCAATGTTGTGAAATAGCGGATCATTTAATTTATGTTTTATTGTATCTGACATTTGTTTAGTGATTTTGTAAGATAGTTGTCGAGCTATTCGCTGCATATTGTTCATTTTCATGCTTATTAGTGCTTTTAAATAAAAGTGTTACTTATCCCGCAGTAGATAGAAACTCTGTGATAATTTTCGGTCGCTAAGATACCAATTTATGTGAAAATGCTAAAAACATAAAATAGCTAAAAAACTAATTCGAATTAAGAACAATAGCGTCGAGGTTTACCTTCCTGGGTCTGGAAGTACCTACCGTATTTCATGACCGTAGAAACACCAAGATTTCCCGCTACAGGGCGCACAAACAGACATATTTTATTATATAAGAAGTAGTAAGTGTTTTGTTCTATTCGTATAACAGGCTAGGGAGACAAAAATAAACTGGAAGAGAAAATAAAATTGAGTGCATGGTAGTATGTTTTATCCCTTGAGCTCGCCAAAAATCTACAAGTTGGAGATATCTCTCGCCAAACTGGTCACCAAGGTCAAACGACCCTCTGTGGAAAGTTTTGAAAAATGCACCCAACTCGCGAAATTACTGTCCAATCTACAAAATTCGAGAAGTTTAGAGAACTTGCTAGAAGTAATCAAGTTCGCGATATTTTACCACATTCATTGTCACGATCAAGCGAGCAGGAACTTCCAACTACAACAATAGTTTTCTTCTGCGTTTTCCTAACAATATGATATCACTTTCATTACACTCTTCCGTTTCCTCCCCATCAGTTTTCTCTCACGATTCACTCCATGTCCCGAGCCCCAAAGTGTCTCACATCAAAAATCATTAATTTTCTCGTAAACGCGCCAAATCCACCGAGTATATTTGATTTTAACAGGATGTTATTTAAAACAAATGGAGCTGAAATAAATTATCTTGATATCTGGAACATTACAGCGATATGCTTGAATCCTACCGTTCTAAAATCCATTAGTTGGATATTATTTCCGGAAGGGGAGATAATTGCGCCAACCTTCATCTCCGCGTGGTTGCGTTCCCATGGTGATTCCCTCTGGCAACATCTCAGTTTGCAGCCTCGTGCATTTCTTTGAAAGTGGCATTGGATGAGCGTAGTTCTGGGAATTTCTATCTTTATCATCTTCGGTAGATGACACTGTATTTTAAGAGGGGATAATCAAATAATTACTTTCCTTATATACATAATGGATAAGGAAAGTATTGTGACGGGGTCAAAAATTCGAATTCGAGTTTTCGACGGGAGAGCACGTTTCAAGCATCCCTGATCACGAATCAAACATTTTTGAAGTGATGTCTGTATGAGTGTGTGGAGACGATAACTAACGAACGAAAGGACCGATTCGAATGAAATTTGGTACAAAAATCACAATACGTAAACACTGGAAGCCTATTGTTTTTATACGCAATCGAATGTTCAGAACCCCCCTAAATTTTTGAGTGAAATTTTAAAAAAATCGTCAAAAAATCAAAACTGCTAATAAAGTTACGCAAGTAGACATTTCTTATGTAATTTTTCATTAGAAAACGATTGACATAAATTTTAGAGAGCTAATATGAACCGTTCTCGAGATATTGCACATTTAAAAAAAAATTATCAAAACTTATATAAAATAAAAAAAAAATATTTCCTATTGAGAAACATGTTCACTTTTCATATGTAATACCATGCGATAAATTAGGTGACATCATTCTCGTGGATCTAGCTCATTCCATTCATGAAAAATATACTTTGAGTAATACTTTTGTATTTTAAAACCAATAGTCATTTATCTGCTGTAAGAATAACTTATTTCTCCATAGCGCCTGGCGAGATTTTGGCGACGAATTTGGTGGAATGTCGCCAACTTGGTGACATTTTTAATTGTTGCCAAATTAACAAAAATCTCGCCAAATTGATAAAAATGACGCTAAATCAATGAAAATGACGACTAAGTAAAGAAAATTCAATATCTTGGAAAGAATATGAGTATCTACTATAAGAATAACATTTTTTTTAACTGAAAAAGTAGTAAATTCATTGCATTATATGAGGAAAGTCTGTTGCCCACATCAGATTTTTTAATTTTGAAATGTTGATAACATTTATAGTGACTATGCCCGTATTACCCCAGCTTTGTTATAACATTTAATGATAACAGTCTTTGATACAACATTTTGTGACGTATTTATTGCCTTCCTTAAACGCGTTTCGTTTATTCTGGTATTTTCTATTTTTATCATCTTCAGTAGATGACTCTCTATTTTAAGAGAGGATAGTCAAATAATTTAATTTTAAAATGTTGATAAACACTATAGTGACTCTTATGCACGTACAGTTTCTATGATACAACATCAAACCGTGCAGAAATCTAGTGTAGAGCTTTTTAAAATGTCTAGAGACAATGCATACTTTAGTTTCAGAAAGAATATCATCGCGTGATCGATAAGCACTGTAGGTGTCAGGATGTTACAGTTTCTATGAAAAAACATTTTGAGAGGTATTTATTGCCATCCTTATACGCGTTTCGTTCATCCTTACTGTAGTCAATCGGTGGCGGCGTTGCTGCGCTGCCTTATGAAGTTATTGGGATACTTAAGAACTTTTCAAGGAATCTTTTACGTATCCACGATTAAGGATTGAGGACACAAAGGTCGTGTAAGAACTTTCCAGAGTATTATGTATATAATATAAAGAAAGGAACTCTATAAGGAATACCCTCTTCAGGAAACTAACTACGACCAAGGATTGCAGAAATAAAAGTCGAGTAAGAACTTTCCAGAACATTCTGCATATAACGTAAAGCAGGGAACCCTCTAAGGAATACCCTCTTCAGGGAACTATCTACGATTAGGGATTGAAGAAATAAAAGTCGAGTAACAATTTTCCAGAATATTCTGTCTGTATAATGTAAAGAAGAGAACCCTCCTGGGAACTCTCCTTATTGGCGAACCCTTTATCTATGACTAAGGATTGAGGAAATAAAGGTTATGTAAGAACATTCCAGATCATTCTGTATGTAATATAAAGAAGGCAACCCTCTAAGGAACCCTTCTTCAGGGAACACTATCTACGATTAAGTATTGATGAAATAAAGGTCATATAAGAACTTTCTAAATCATTCTGTAAATAATGGACATACGGGAACCCTCTAAGAAACCCCCTCATCAGGGAACACTGTATCTGCGACTAAAGATTGAAGAAATAAAAGTCGAGTAAGAGTTTTCCAGAACATTCTGTATATAATGTAAAGAAGAGAACCCTATAAGGAACACCCTCTTCAGGGAACGACTATCTACGACTAAGAATTGATGAAATAAAAGTCGCGTAAGAACTTTCTAGAACGTTTTGTATATGATGAAAAGAAGGGAACCCTCTTAAGAACTCCCCTTTTCGTGGAACCCTCTATCTACGACTGGGGATTGAAGAAATAAAGGTCATGTAAGAACTTTCCTGATCATTCTATATATAATGTAAAGAAGGCAATCATCTAGGGAACACCCCTCTTCAGGGAACACTATCTACGACTAAGGATTGAAGAAATAAAAGTCGAGTAAAAACTTTCCAGAACATTCTGTTTATAATGTAAAAAAGGGAACCCTCTAAGGAACACCCTCTTCGGGTAACTATCTACGACTATGGATTGAATAAATAAAACTCGAGTAAAAACTTTGCAGAGCATTCCGTCTGTATAATGTGAAGAAGGAAACCCTCCTAGAAACTATCCTAATTGGGCAACCCTGTATCTACAACTAAGGATTGAGGAAATAAAGGTCATGTAAGAACTTTCCAGATCATTCAGTATACAATGTAAAGAAAGCAACCCTCTAAGGAACCTCCTCTTCAGAGAACACTATCTACGACTAAGGATTGATGAAATGAAAGTCGAGTAAGAACTTTCCAGAATATTCTGTGCATGATGTAAAGAAGGATACCCTCTTAGGAACTCCCTTTTTCGGTGAGCCCTCTATCTACGACTAAGGATTGAGGAATTAAAGGTTATGTAAGAACTTTCCTGATCATTCTGTAAATAATGTAAAGAAGGGAACCCTCTAAGGACTTCCTCTTCAAGGAACACTATCTACGACTAAGGATTGATGAAATAAAGATCATTTAAGAACTTTCCAGATCATTCTGTTTATAATATAGAGAAGGGAACCCTCTTAGGAACCCCTCTTCAGGGAGCACTCTATCTATGACTAAAGATTGAAGAAATAAAAGTCGAGTAAGAACTTTCCAGAACATTCTGTGCATGATGTAAAGAAGGATACCCTCTTAGGAACTCCCTTTTCGGTGAACCCTCTATCTACGACTAAGGATTGAGGAAATAAAGGTCATGTAAGAACTTTCCATATCATTCTGTATATAATGTAAAGAAGAGAACACTTTAAGGAACTCCATTTTCAGGGAACACTATCTACGACTAAGGATTGATGAAATAAAGGTCATGTAAGAACTTTCCAGATCATTCTGTTTATAATATAAAGGGAACCCTCTAAGGAACCCCCTCTTCAGGGAACACTCTATCTATGACTAAAGATTGAAGAAATAAAAGTCTAGTAAGAATTTAATTTTCCAGAACATTCTGTATATTATGTAAAGAAGAGAATCCTCTAAGGAACTCCCTCTTCGAGGAACACTATCTACGACTAAGGATTGGGGAAATAAAGGCCATGTAAGAACTTTCCAGAACATTCTGTATATAATATAAAGAACATGTAAATTAGAGTGCACGTGAAGACATGTGCTGGTGACAATAAGGATGCACTAGAGAAGAAAAATTTCCTATGTAATAAATTAAGCAATAAAATAAGTATATATACTTTATGTTGTTATGTAAAAGTTTTGTAGAACATATAGGTTTCACGGTTAAGTTGTAAGTAGGTCATAAAGTTTTAAACGGTGGTAGCTAGAGCTATGAATTTGAGCTATCGGTATAGTAAAGTGACCATACGCTACCAAGTGGGATTGACGACAGCGTCCCTAACGGTGTAATTTGGAAGTTAACTCTCCAATCTCGATAACAATGAGAAATAACATAAAAGACAATTAGAATGTTGTAGAACATCTCCAAATGAGTAGAAAACGTTATTTCATTTAATACAAAAGCGCCATTTACATAACGTACAGTATAAAATATGTTAAAATCCCCACCATCTGCCACAATACATGTTTCTATGCAGGAAAACTCTTTCTGTTCCAAGTTCACAAACATTGCGGATGAATGTAAAACGGTAGAAAATCATAAGACATACTACCAAAGCTCTTCTTCGCAGTATACTACAGGGTGTTTCTAAAGTCGCGCAACCCACATTTCGTTTGATATTTCCCAATACAAAAAAGACAAATATATGAAATATTCACAGTAAATAGTTTAATGTCTGCATAACATCGTGCGTTACAACAAATGCTGAAAATGACAACCATTTGCTGCCAAGCACAGCTCTACTCGACGGCAGGTATTTGTAGCCACACGATGCAGCATATCGGTGGGAATGGATGCAGTGATGTTGCGGATGTTGTCCTTTAAGGCTTCGATTGTCTTTGGATTGTTTGCGTATACACGTTCTTTGAGATAAGACTTCTCTCTATAGGCTTCCTTCAATCTCGGACGCGCACTCTCGGACGCAATCTCATGCGCACTCATATTAGGCCTATCACTTCGTCGTCGGTCATTAACAGAACCAGTTTCCCTGCTCTTTTTGACTGCACGAAGCATCGATGATTTATTCGGCACTTTTCGTGTTTCAAAATGTTTGCGAAACGCTGAACGAACAGTTTTGTAAGAATTAGTCTTCAAATAATGCTCCACAATAAATACACGCTCCGGTAAACTGAGCGCCATTTTAGAACTATGTGAACTGACTTTGTACTAACAACGCCATCTATTGTGCATTATATGATGTATAAATAGAGCGAAATTTAAACACCTGTCTTTATATTTATGAGAGATATCAACCGAAATGTGGGTTGCACGACTTTAGAAACACCCTACTACCGTCTCTCACTAATCTTCATTTGAATAGCCTGTCATTATCTTCTTTTGAGACAATGCTGATGAAAATGCACATATATGATGATAGACAATCGTTTGCAAATTTACTGGCATGTTCTGTTTGCAGGAGCGATATTGCCAGTCACGGCCATCATTTGCATCTTCACTTGCGATCATGTGTTCTATAATAAAAGTGGTTGTTTCGATGTATTCTATCACCTCTGAGAGTTAGTTTTATTAGTTTTGAAACACCCTGTATATATATATATATATATATATATATATACACACACGAATGGGCAATTTTCCAATTGTTCCAATATTTTTATATTTGAATGTGTAATACTCTCCTTACCATTGTATCCGGTATGTATGTTTCTTATGTGTGTGTATATGTATATATATATATTTTAAGAATTTTAATTTACTTGTATTATAAATACCAGATTGATCATTTATTGAAAATAGTCTGTAGAGCAAATGTCAAAATAAAATGGTCTGAAGTGAAAATTTGAAATCAAATTTGACTCTACAACAAGCTTGTTAATAATATAAATAGAATTATATATATATATATATATATATATAAAGAAATACAATCCCAAAAAGTATGAAATAATGTATGCTTTCCTATTCGAAGTTTATACGCTTTATGCAACTCTTCCATGATTCTCGTCTTGCTGGTTAGTAAAATTTCCAATTTTTGTTATTTTGATCATTTTTATGTTGTCTGGGATTTGGCCATTTTTTCCCCACGGGCATGATCGATTGTTGTTTCGGGCGTGCAGAGTCTCTGGGAGCGTTTTCATGAAGTGAAAGCTAGCTTCTAACCGAGAAATAGGGTCGCAATCCCCCTTGACGTTTCTGCAACCCTGTAAACACAGTCATTCCACCTATATATTTTCTTTTTTCATTTTAAATCTTATATATATATATATATATATATGTGTGTGTGTGTGTTCGTTCCGTAATATTTCGGTTTCTTATAATTTTGTTTGGTTCATTTCAAATTGTGTTAAGTCTCCAAATGAAAAAAGAAATTATTTTAAAACTGTAAATGCTAAGTTATTTCAAATAAGTATTTATGTAATGAGTCATTTTGTTCCATACAATTCAATTTAATAATGAAAAAAAAATAATCACAATGCAGAGAAAATCATGTGCTGGCCTCCTCAGTTTTTTTAACAGTTCCACTCATTGAATCGGCCAAACAGGTTAAAAAGCCAATGTAATAAATCGAAATAAATAATTAAATAAGTATATATACTTTATGCGATAATAAAATTATCCCATAATATGCATTTTAGTTATTCTTAAAACATTAAAGTGATAGGCTTAATTCTGAGAATTCAAAAGTCTGTTAATCAGATATTGCATTCTAAAACTAAGCATTACGACACAATTTTTCACCATGTGGTTACGTTGCTATGGTGATTCCCACAGCAAGATCTGCCCTGGTCAATTTTTAAGAGTGGCAACCAACTGGGTGGACTCAATCATTCAGGAGCCCGGAAATTTCAATCTCTTTCACTTTGAATAGCGAACGTTAAGGGAAAAAAAATATGAAATTTACTTTAAGAAGTTATAAAGAGCACTCTGTGAGGAATTAAACCGCTTATCTTCGATTGGTTAAACCAGCGTTTTCCAAAGTGTGTTCCACGGAAACCTGGGATTCCTCTACAGTATTTCATGGGTTCCTCGGTGGGATCGCTTCCTTTTTGAACTGCCCTTTTTATCGAAATGGCACGTAGAATTCTCCCTAATCTGAAATATGGCTAAATGTATTAATTAAATGTTTATTTTATACATCATTTTTACTTTCCTTTGCTTATTATATTATGTATATGCACTCATATATGTACACTCATGTCCAAAAGTTAAGCATAGTTGCTGTTTATGTGAAAATTTCAGAAAATTTACATCAGAATGGAAGGAAACGCGGTATGTAGGTGTAATAAGGTTATAGAAGAAGAAAACAATGTAAAACAAGGATAATAACGTATTTTATTATCCAAAGGAAAAGGTTGAAAGAAAAGGGGTTACAATACTAGTGTCAACCTCAGTGAAACAGAATGATTAAAACAATGTGATGCTGCAGTTTAATACGGCGCGTGGGAACCCCTGGTAGCCAGTAGCCACGCATGCTACGCAACGATTTCCCATATTTTCGACAAGGGTTTGGATGAGTTATGAACTGAAGGAGTTCCAATCCTCACGGAAAACAGTTTTCAATCCAGGATGGATAGAGGAGGGCTGAAAATTGTCTCCCGAGCATATTCCACACATGCTCTATTGGATTCAGCTCAGGAGAGTTGGCAGACCACTGCATGTGCTGGATATCTTCAGTTTGAAGGAAGTCGCCGACCAAGGCGCACGATGAGGAGTCGCGTTATCATCCATGAATATAAAATCAGTACCAACAGCACCTCGAAACAATCGAACGACAGACTCAAGGACTTCGTCTCTATATCTTAGTCTCTATATCTCTCCAGATCGTGAACTGGACTCGTCACTGAACATGACATTGTCCCACTGTTGTCCACTCCACTGCCGATGTTCCAAACTCCACTGTAAACGCTTGAATTTCTGTTCAGACGTCAGGGAGATGCAAACTGCTGGTCATCTGGTACAGAGACCAACGTGTCTGTCTGAGTCTCCTGTAAACAGTGTATCTCGAAACAGTGACTTCTGTGGCGGCTGCCAGGGCTGAACCCAGTTGTCCGGCAGAACGGTTCCTTTGACATCGCTCAGTTAACACCAGATATCGGTCTTGCCGAGCGGTTGTTACCCTTGGCCGACCTGGTACTAGTCGTCGAGTAACATCTCCAGTGGTTTGGAACCTTTGCCACAGTCTGGAGATCACACACTGAGGCACATTCAGAATTCAACATGCTTCGGTTTTGGATAGACCGGATTCCAACATTCCAATAATTCGTCCCTTCAAAAACATGTCTAGTTGGCATCTTTGTGACATCTTTTGTCCTTTTTGATTGTTAGAAACGCTCCGTACCACAGCAATTGCGAAATTCTGTGTCAACTGGCCATGCCGCTCGAGGCCGTTTTATACTCGTTCCGACATGCTCCGGTGCTTTGCGCATGTCGACCTGAACTGTTTTGCATATACACAATGATTTATCTTCGTCCCTCGATTCTCCACAACTGATTGTAAACCATTGTATCCTCCGAATTTTTCGCATTTTTAGAATTACGCTTAACTTTTGGACATGAGTGTGCAAGGTCGAGTCACATTGTGAGCACCTCCTACTTTTGACTTCAACAGCGCGTAGCAACTAAAAGAAGGTACGTGTGGTGAGCTGGTTTGTTGAATATATAAAGGTATGGTGTAGGCATTCTGAAAACATATCACTTGTTGCTGTCATGGCTAAAAGGAGCAATTTATCATATTTGTAAAACGGTATGCTTTTCGGGTCAAGGGTGGCAATATTTCCGAAACAGCGCAGTTTGTGAACTGTTCGCATGCTGCTGTGATTAAAGTGTATCGTCAATGCAGAAATGGTACCATTGCGAATAAGTGGAAGTGGAAACTACGGAGCACCACGCGTCATTGATGTGAGAGGTGAACGCTGGCTCTGAAGGTAAGAGAGGCCCGATCGCCGCGCTATAGAAGAGTAACTGACTGTCCAAATGAACCAAGGGGCTAGCGGAAGTGTGTCTCAAATAAGCGAACCCTACTGAATATAGGCCTCCGAAGTAGACGAATGGGCACCACACCTATCCTAACTATGGTGTATCGGCATAAAATGCCTGTATTTGCAAGGCAGTATGGGAATTGGAACTTTGCTGATTGGTCGATGAGTTACGTTTCCTGCTTCAGCGAACGGATGGACGTTGGCGTATAGGGCGCGAAATATTGCAGGACAAACACTCATCAACCACTACTGGAAGAACACAACGCGGTTGGGGCAACGTTATGGTCTGGGGAATGTTTTCGCAGCATTCTCTGGGTCCACTCATACCTGTGGAAGGCACTATGAACTGAATTTGTTATGAATACATCCTTGCCGACCACGTGCAAGCATATATACTGATTGTCTTCTCTGGGGCGTATGGGATCTATCAACATGACAATGCGACGTGTCACACAGCGAGAACTGTCTGAGAGTGGTTGGAGGAGCACGATAAAGACTTCAAAGTACTTTCCTGACCTCCTCATTCCCCAAACTTAAACCCAAATGAGCGTCAAATTTACTGAAGTCAGCATGGCTCCACATAATTGAGAATACCTTCCTCCACCTTATTGAGTTACTCCCATCCCGTCTAGCTGCTGTCCACGCTGCACACGGCGGTTACTCCGGCTATTAGCTGATGATCCCAATAATGTGACTGGACTATGTAGCTAACTTAGTATGATGTATAGGAAAAGTATTGTGATGGGGTTGAAAATTCAAACGACGGTTTTCGACGGAAGTGCATGTTTCAAGCATCCCTAAACTCTTACGTTCTTGAGGTGATGTCTCTGTGTGCATGTGTGAAGGCAATATATCACGAGCGAATGGTGTATGTCGAAAACAATTTGGTACAAAATTTACAATCCGTGAATACTGGAAATTTATTGCGTTTAAACGCAATCGAATGTTCGGAAGAAATTCGCACAGTATGACAATTTTATTTTCACGTGCAAAATTCCCATGTACACCCTGGTTTATGCGAAAAAACTTAAATAAATGCATTACGGAATATGTGAAGAAAATGAATAAATCTATTGGGGAAGTCATGCACTGCTACTAACGCTTTTTAGAAGACTGGAGAATTTGAGGAAGTACTGGCACCTGAATTAATAAATAAATCCTCAAACTAAGTAAATACGAAAAGACTTGCAGAAGTCAAGTTTCTACATAAATCGCAAAGTCATTAACTTAAACATCAAAATTCAGCCTGCTATATTAGTGGTATCATCTATTGCACATTTCTGAAACTAAAACTATTTAATTAATTTCCCTAGCCAGCCTGGCTGCCCTTTTAAAACTTGAATTAATTCAATTAATTCCCGGGAACATCACATTATTTTTTTAACGGTTTACTTGCTTACTTTGACACTACATCAAAAGAAAATAAAAGCTATTATCGTAGCATAATTTGAATACATGAATTTGTAGAAAATTTAAAAATATTTTATCTCTTGCCCTCTTTGCCCACCCGCATCTCAAACATTTTCATTCCTAACAATCTCAATTACTACCGCATCGCACATTGACGCTCGTTGCAAGCAACGGGAAACTTTCATTTTTTAATGTCATGGTAATTTCCGTCCACGCTATTCCCCATTCAGGTGGCCATTTTTCATCTCCGCGTTAGTTTCAGCTGAGAAATAAATGAGAAAAGGTTTCTGAACAGAGAAAATATGGGATTCATTATTTTTACTTTCTGACATCATATTGGAAGAACATGAAAGCTATTATCGCAGCATAATTTGGATAGATGAATCTATAGAAAATTTAAAAATACTTTTTTTCCCTTTCTTTCTTTGCCGCCCCCCCCCCCCAAAAAAAAAAAATTTCCATTTCTACAATCTCGATTTACTATTTGCCACTCATCACATGCCACAAAAGACTTCTATTCTTTAATGTCATAGTAATTTTCGTCCGCGCTATTATCCGTTACGGCGACCATTTTTAACACTTTACAACATAGTTGAAAAGTGCTTATGACTTTGTTCATTCTGTCTGTCTGTTCGTTCGCACGATAACTGCCGTAAAAATGACTTTATCAAAATTGAATTTTAGTATGTTGTTGAGACGGTCTGTGGGACATATTTGAATGTAAATGAATAATATCACCCAATTAGATTTGGATTGAACCCGGGTTGAAGAAATGAAATGCATTGAACCCTATGGAACCTAATTTTCAAACATTTTTTAAACAAAATTAATATTCACAAATTGCTTCGAAAATTTTAAGAAATATTCAAATTGTTCCATACGATATTTTACAAAAAATTCAGCAAAATATGTTCGGAAGTTTTTAAATAAAAATTAAAATATTAATTACACCCATATAATATGAAGAGATCATGTGACCCACTTCAAAATAAAATATGGCATCCATATTTTTTCTCAGAGTAAGGTGATTTTTAAAGTTCTCTTAAATTTATACTTAGTGTTACATCCGTCCTAAAACCACTTTATTTTTGCGCATTTTCTGTGCGTCTATATTCTGTGCCAACGCAATTACAATATTTTTTTAGTTTAAATGATTATCAAACTTTAATTATTTCTGCAACAAAGCCTAATTTTAATGGATGCAAAATGTAAACAAGTGATTCTAAGATGAGTTGTATATCTGGACTAAAAGTTTATGAATGAAATATTCACCACTTTTACATACAGAGCCAGACTATTTATATTTCGATGACGTCATTTGAATAAAGTTCATTTTTTCAATGAAGTTTTAAGTTTTCAAGTAAAATAAATTATTGTAGTTCTGTGATAATTAAGTAAAATATCACAGCTGAATGTATCGCATTTTAGAGATGTTTAAATAAAATTGCATTTCAGTTGGAAAGTGTTTCATAATCAATGCTTTATGCATGATTGATCTTTCTTGTTCATCTCTGCCTTACCCTGAGCTGAGAAATTTCTGGAAAGATTGATGGTATTCATTATTTTTACTTTCTCATATTTGTCTCTATACTTACTTTCTCATATTTATCTCTATACTTACTTTCTCATACTATAAAGAAAGTATTGGTTTAACGAAAAATTTTCGTAATTCAATATGCTGATGCCAATATGTATTTTAAGAATCCAATATGTATTGAAAAATCTGGAACTAGATAGAATTTTTTTAATTCGAAATTTAATCAAATTTTTTGTATTTTTTTTAACATGGCAGTGTAGGACAAAATTTGCAGAAAAGAGGCTATTTCTGGATTTTTAATCTCGAAACTTAATCATTATCGTCTGTCAATCGATGTGAAACATCGATACAGATTTTTTTTTGTTCGTGACGTCATTAACCCCCCTAGGGTGCATATTGTCAACTATGATAGCAATCGAATGTAGCTTCAAATAGAACATAAAATGGATATTTATTTGAAATTATAGCTAATTTTTTTGCTATAAAATAACTACATTTGTTATTAAATAATTAAATTTGTTTTAAATAATTAAATTTGTTATAAAATAAATTCATTTTGTTATGAAACAAATTCATTTTGTTATAAAGCAAATTCATTTTGTTATAAAATAATCTGTAAAAAACAAAAATGATGACACTCATGAAAATATTAAGTTGCAATTTTTTAATGCATTTTTTTTTATTTAAAAATGCATGGCGCTTGAAATTGAATATAATCATCTTAATCAAAAATTGGCTCTAGGTTCTGCGCCGTTATCGATACGTAGTGTGCAGATATGTATAGAATTTCATTTTTCTAGATCATTGGGGTTTTTAGAGGATCTGAAAAAAGATTTTGAATTCCTCCCCCTCATCATTTTGTTTGCCCTTGGGAGATAATTCGACAATCTACTGTTAGGTTAGGTTCTGTCCCGTGGTAGATAATATAATAAGTGCAGAGACTCTATCTTGTAGGTCATTGAGGGGATTCTAAAGAGACTGAAAATCCTTTACGACCCCCCCCCCCCCATCGTTTTGTTTTCCTCAGGGGGAGAAATAAAAAATCTGACTCTGTTAGGTTTCGTGCCCTGGTCGATAATATAAGTGCGGAAAGATTCAGTCTTCTGGGTATAAGATAAGTATAAACTACATTCAGATATAAGTATAAATCCCCTATTAGATAGTGATTCAACCTTTTACGTCATTGGGGTTTTGGTGGACCTTTAAAGGCGAAAACCCATTAGGTTATTATTATATAAATTTTTTTGAAGACTTTGTGTATTTTAAAATAGTGCACAGTTAAAAATATCTCGAGGAAGGCTTATTCTTGGAGTAAAGATGTTGATTTCACTGACATATAAATCCATTGATATATCGAGTTCCAGTTTTAAACCCTCTTCCAGTTCTCATTTATTGCAGATAAATCAAAAATCTAAATAACAAAATCTGTTCCGTTAACGTCTCAAAAAACTGCCTCCCCAAACTCACTTCTGCTTCTGCAACCTCAATTCAGAGATTATTACATTCGCTTCACGAATTTGCGACTCACCTGATGCCTCTGAATAAGGCTCCTATATATACAGGCTGGCGCAAGAGCGGCCATTTTGGCTCCCAGTTGAAACGATGTCTGTGCATAACGAACAGAGACGAGCGGATAAATGAGCAAATTCCCACTTTATGCCGTAGCGCTATAAATCTTGATAAAAATGTTCACAGTATGTGGAACTCAACTATCTGTTCAGAGGAGTATTGGAAGCATAAAATTTAAGTTATTACTTTCCTTATATACATAATGTATAAGGAAAGTATTGTGACGGGGTCGAAAATTCGAATTTGAGTTTTCGACGGGAGAGCACGTTTCAAGCATCCCTGATCACGAATCAAACATTTTTGAAGTGATGTATATGTGTGTCTGTGTGTCAGTGAGTCTGTGGAGACGATAACTGACGAACGAATGGACCGATTCGAATGAAATTTGGTACAAAAATCGCAATCCGTAAACACTGGAAGCCTATTGTTTTTATACGCAATCGAATATTCAGAACCCCCTAAATTTTCGAGTGAAATTTTGAAAAAATCGTCAAAAAATCAAAACCTCTAATAAAGTTACGCAAATAGACATTTCTTATGTAATTTTTTTATTAGAAAACGATTGACATAAATTTTAGAACGCTAACATAAACCGTTCTCGAGATATTGCCTATTTTTGAAAAAAATTATCAAAAAGTCATATAAAATAAAAAAAAAATATTTCCTATTGAAAAACATGTTCACTTTTCATATGTAATACCATGCGATCAATTGGGTGACATCATTCTCGTGGATCTAGCTCGTTCTATTCATGAAAAAAGATACTTTGAGTAATACTTTTGTATTTGATCGCCAATAGTCATTTATCTGCTGTAAGAATAACTTATTTCTCCGTCCATAACGCTTGCCGAGATTTTTGCGACGATTTTGGCGCAATGTCGCCAACTTGGCGACTTTTTGAAATGTTGCCAAATTAACGAAAATCTCGCCAAATAGATAAAAATGACGCTAAATCAATGAAAATGACGACTAATTGTCGAAAATTTAATATCTTGGAAAGAATATAAGTATCTACAATAAGAAAAACCTATTTTTTTTACTGTAAAAGTAGTAAATTCATTACATTATATAAGGAAAGTCATGTGTTGCCCACATCAGATTTTTTGAGGAATGTAGTTGAGGAAGATAGTTTTGAAGAAGATAAATGAGTCTAATTCTGCTGCAGTTGCTGAAACATTTAAAATGTATTTTATATGTTTTGCAAACAGTATTTTTATATAAATTAAAAAGATATTCTTATTTAGTGATGAAAACTATTTAAATATAAACTTAAATAGAAAGTAAGAAAGTGTTAATAAAAATATTTGAAAATAAAGTTAATATTAAAGTTAAATTTTAAATCCTCATGTGGTTACAATTACTTGTGCAAAAAAAGCTTACAATTTATGCTTAGAAATATTATGCATCTTGCAATTATATTTTAGAATTAATTTTGCTCTTACACAACAAAATAGTATTAAATAAGATTAATCAATATTATTACATCAATACTATATTATATCAATACTATTATACTATGTAATATAGTATAGAGAAAGTATTGTTTTCACGAAAAATTTTCGAATCCGAGATTTCGATGCCAATATATGTTTTAAGACGACTGAACACGTTTCGGATATTTTGAGTGATGTCCGTCAGTCTGCATGTATGTCTGTGGTCGATTTCTTGTGTATCCAATATCTGTCACAAATATTAATTGATTTTCATGAAACTTTATATCCGGCTTTGTTATAAAAAAAATCTAGAGCTATAAAAAAATAGAATTGTTTTTTTTTTTAATTCGAGCGAAAACTATTCGACAAAAATAACGATTCGAAATTGATTCGAAATATTATGTTTCTTTAACATGGCAACATAGGACAAAATTGGACATAACCATGAATAAAAGGTTTAATCACGAGAGCCGACGCAGTGGTCGAGTGGTCAAGGCGAGCGTTTCCACAGCAATCGCTCGACCGCCGCGTTGTGGGTTCGAGTCCCACATAAGGTATGGATGTTTGTGTTGTGGGTGTAGTGTGTTCCGCCCCCTCTGGTGCGCCTGGGGCAACGTCTTAGGACGGCTGAATGGTTCACGTTCTGCCCGCTGACGAAAGGCGAATGACGAAAGTCAAGTGCCTGGCCATTAAAATAAAAAAAATAAAATAATCAAGAGGCATAATAGTTTTAACTATTGTTGTGAAAAATAGCCGCGATACAATTTTCTTTGTTCGTGACGTCATTAGCCCCCCCCCCCCCGGTGAGGAAATTACCCCCCACCCCCGAGGGATGCTTTGTCAAGTATGGTATCATTCGAAAGATTTTTTCAATCTATTTAAAGTGAAGGGTAACATACTATAACTATAATCATTTGAATTCACAATACCGATTTTTCAAAAAAAAATTGTAAAATAAAAAAAAGCTACTAAAACATTAATTATTTTATGAGAAAGTTGAATTAAATCACACCCCAGTTCATTTTATGGCAGAAACACTTATTTTACAGCTATAAGTATCAAATATCAGCCATGCAACAAACGCTCACCATTGAAATAGTACAGGCAGACGATAACTGACTTGGAGCCAAAATGGCGGTTGCGCCAGCTTGCGTATTTAAAAGCCTTACCTCAAAACACTGGCTTCACGCCATCATCCGCGTTGTCAGGGTTAATATCCATCCATATTATCCTCCCGTTCAGGTGGCCATTTTTCAGCGGCGTGTCCACCTGACCGGAGAACTAAATGAGAAATTTCACGAAGTTTCGTCACTTTTTTTGTTTAAAGCTCGTTCATGGAAAAGTAGAAATGTGCGGTTCGGTAGCTGCGGGTGACACTTTCTGGCTCATATCACTTTTGAATTACTTTATCGGTTATTTTACGCATAATTTTGGGATTTTTAGTACAAAATTTAGAAAATAATATATATATTTAGTATGATATGGACAGTATGCGATTATCTCTATACAGTCAAATACATTTTGCATTACAACCTTTTTGTTTTTTACGTTTCTTACAATACATGGTAATGCATAGGGAACTTATGGAATCATTCTGAAAACCGAAACTCGAGTTTTTGACGAAGCTACACGTTTTAGGCACTCTGGAATACGAAGGAACTATTTTAAGAGTGACATCTGTGTGTGTGTCTGTCTGTCTGTTTGTGCAATGTATGTATCCACTCAAATTAAATAATTATTCAACAGAATTTCACAAAATTTGGTAGGTAAGTCTCTTGTAGATTACTCTGATGATGATTAGATTTTGATACGATTAAGAAAAATAGAACTTATTTTTTTACCAATCATCATCAAAATCTGAAATAAAAACCACAATCCTCAAATGTACTAATTAAAGCTTGTTTTATACGAAAATTATAACGATAAAAAGAACAATAAAGATCAATCATGCATAAAGCATTGATTATGAAACACTTTCTAACTGAAATGTAATTTTATTTAAGCATCTCTAAAATGCGATATATTCAGCAGTGCTATTTTTTTAATTATCACAGAACTACAATAATTTATTTTACTTGAAAACTTAAAACTTCATAAAAAAAAATGAACTTTATTCAAATGACGTCAGCGAAATTATTTATTATTATTCGTTATTTATTTTCGCTTCGTTGTCAAATACTACATGAAGAACACGCATTTAATCAATATATTTGTTGGGAAATTATTTTCCTTCAACTAACTGTAACTTAACCTTAAGGTGAAGCTGTAACTGTGGACCGTAACAGGAGAAAGTGTGAGTGTAAAAGATATTATATTTCAGCAATTTTTGTCATTGATTTCAGACTGTGACGATTTGTTTGGGGAACATTAATTTATTGTTAATTACATTTTGATGAGGATTTTGCACGTGAGTATTAACAAGGGATTTGTTTGACTTAAACAAGTTGCCAAAAGCGCTTAATCTGACGTGGTGTTAATTCAATGCCAGAATAATTTTTCCGTGAACTTGTATACTGTTATTACTTTTTATAATTGGTCCAAAGTCATTGCATTATGTAAGAAAATTCATGTGCTGCCCTCATCAGATTATTTTTAGTATTATCAAATGATACGAATATCCAAATTTAAAAAAAATGAAGGTTTAGAGGAGTTATGGTCGGACATAGTAGTGTCAAATAGAAAAGCAAATTGAGTCAAACTCCAAAGTTGAAAATTTAGTTCCTTTTACTTCCCCACTTTAATTAACACTTCACCAAATTTAGTAATGTTGCGGAGAAGTAATATTTTAAATCACACTAACTCCTTATTTTAGATAAGTACTATAATATTGCAAAATTCTTAGAAATATTTTACTAGAAAATTGAATATGCTTTGTCCCGAACTCTTATTTTGATTTTTTTTAATACTGTCTCCTATATAATTAGATCCCATTATTTCTTAACTAAAACTTACTTTATTTCAATTTTATATAATGCGCCATTTGGTAAAATTCATTTAACACGGAATCTGATAAAATTCAAGCAATTATTTCAGGCAAAATACATTTGATTGACTTTTAATTCAATTATATTTTTCAATCTGAAACAATTAATTTCCACGGCATTTTCACTTCTGAGCGATATTAGTTTCTTTCTTTATTAAGAAATATTCTTGGAATTAGATTCTCTTATTTACATCGCCATTTTCTTCTTATTGCTATCTCTTTAGAGATTTTTTTAGATTAGCCATTTACTTCTTGCAATACTTCTGCTTGGATTTTTTGGTTAGGAGGGCTTATTTTTGAATCGAGTCGTAGTGCACTTATTTTTTTTAAGCTGCTTTCTATGAATACATTTTAAATAATTCATATTGGAATTTATTTAATTTTTTTTTAAAGAATACTCAGTTGCATTAAAATAAATTCGTTTACAGATTTTTATTTTAACATTAATAGGGATAGATAGCTTGGCAATAAATTGTTTTGCACATGATTTGTGAAAATAATACATTTTACACGAGCTGCAATGTTAATTTCAAATAAATTCCTCAATCGTTCTCTTTAATATATAATTTAAAGGCCATATACAGGGTGTCCCACAAAAAGTGAACATTGGAAGATTTTTTTTAACCGTTGATTGTTGGTTCCAATTGAAAAAATACTTTAAATAAGGCATGAATTTATGAAATAGTAGTAATTGCTGTGCCATATTTTTGTAGAAAGCTAAGAAAATTCATTTTTTATACAGCCCCTTTATCGAAAAAAGTTAAATTAAAAAAATGCTACCCTTTCCGTATTTAGTGTAACTGAAAAAAAATTCTGGGCTTTAAATAGTTCCAAAACTTGAAATGTATGCTAATTTTTCCATAGATTATGCCAATAATATATCTGACACGCCGGCAACATCACAATAATCTGTTTTATTTACTTTAAAAGTGTTAAAATAACTTTGGACGAGTATCGTTTGTTTGTCTTTAATTATTGCAAATATCTTTAAAATATTCTACGAGAAAACTGAACGTGCTTTGACACAAACTCGTATTTGGATTTTTTTTTATATTGTTTCCTATATAATTAGATTTCTTTATTCTTTAACTAAAACTTACTTCATTTAAATTTTATATAACGCACCATCTGGTAAGATTCCTTCAACATGAAATCTGATAAAATTTAAACAATTATTCCCGATAAAATACGTTTGAATGGTTTTAATTCAATTATATTTCTGTATCTGAAGCAATTTCCATTGCATTTTCACGTCTAAGTGATATTAGCTTTTTTTTACTCAGGATTTATTATTAATTTATTTATTCTTGGAATTGGATTCTTATTTGCATCGCCATTTTCTGTTTATTGCTATCTCTCTGGAGGTTCTGTTAGATTAGCTATTTACTTCCTGTTATCATCTCTCTGGAATTATTTTTGGTTCAGATTGATTGTGCACTTATTTTCTAAGCTGATTTTCTATGAACAGAATTTCAAATAATTCATATTGGAATTCATTTAATTTTTTTTCTGGAATTTATTGCGATATTTTAAAAAATATTTAGTTGGATTGAAATGAATTCGTTTGGAGATTTTTATTTTAAAATTGATAGGGATAACTTTGCAATAAATTGTTTCACGCATACTTTGCGACGATAATACATTTTACGCGACCTGAAATGTTAATTTCAAACATTGAATTTCCTCGACCGCTTTCTTTAATATAATTTAAAGGTCACAAGTACATGTATAAAATGAAGATAAATATATAAGACATTTTGAAAAAAAAAGAAAATGTGAATTAAAACAAAAATCTGATGTAGGGGATATGCATAATGCATTGTAATAAATCTTCGACTTGGGCAGTATCAAATAAAAATGATATTTAAAGAATTTGTCAAAAACTCATATTTCGAGGAGAATAGACCCACAAGTCTTTGGCTAATCAGGCGACGCTTTATCCAATGAGCTATTGAGATTATTTTTCTAACTATATTTGAAGTAAAGTTTTTTTCCCCCTGTAATGAATTTTATATATATATATATATATATATATATATATATATATATATATATATATATATATAAAAGAAATGAAGCCTGGTTCCCAACAAAATCAGACACGGAGCTTGCGATCAAGCGTAACGTTAATCATTCTACAAACTTTACATTTTACTCAGATCTCTGAGATGGTCAGAAGTTATCATGTGTTCGCTTCTCAATGCGACTTCTCTAACGGGTGTCTCGTGTCGAATCTCCCACTGGTGTCGAGTATTTCCGTATATATCTTCCTGTATGTCACCCTGATCGCCAGACTACCATAACCTATTCCTTCGAATTTTGTCTGGAAATTCAATGATGCATAGCCCTCCACTAGAGCTCCATTCTTGGAATCTAAGTTCCCCTCGCGTTTAATGACAGTCCTAATGCATTTATTCTGCCTCCCGAGCAGATTCTGACCAAAATCTTAATGGCTTTGTTTTTCGAATGTTTTAGCTGGGATGCTTCTACTTGGAGGTCTATGACGGCACAAGAACCAAAACATACCTAAAACTGTATTGTTTCCCTGGGGTTATTCTGTGTTTCTCACAATATATATATATGGTATAGGAATTAACACTTACCAATTGCTATTCAGAGCATAATTCTAAAACATTTACGTAACATTTTCAATCATTACGCAACATGTCTAGTCATGCATGTAGACTGTATTTAAAAGCATGCAACGTGCTTCGTGGAGATAAAATTCAATCTTTTCTTTCGGCAACTGGCAAAAAACTAGTAAGAATACAACACATCTGTATATTTAACTTGCGCAAAGTTTATGTCCCCTGCGGTTTCTCAGAACCTACTGAGTCGATTTTAATAATTGCTACGAGGGACTCGATATGCAAAATATGCATAATATTTTTATTAACTCGATAACATATTCGAATTATGATTCTTTATTTAATTTTTGTGCCTTTATGAGATTTTCATCGGAATATGATTAAATTATGAGAATTTATTAAATTATATTGTAAAAATTTTGTATCTATGCATAGAAAACGTATTGAACAATGGATGTGCGCCTACTAGTATATTAATTATGGAGTTAAAAAGTAGGTGATACTCCTATGGGCGAAACGCTTGAAAATGCCATAATGCTTTGAGAATTATGTCTGTTTCGCTAGCGTCGGTAAAGGACTCGCTATTGTTAGTTGACACAACAGAAAGGCGTAGTATTTAGTATATGTGTTTTTGATTATTTTTTAATTAAGGGTTCCCTAATTATGTGTATAGTTAACCAGTATTTTTTCATAGTTGTAATATAGAGTACAGAATATAGGAAGATAAAAATAAATTGAAAGGCAAAATATTATAATACGTATAAATATTTTGAATACGTAGGAATATTCTTTATTGTTTCTTTTTTTTCCTCTGCATTGCGCTAATGATTTATTTTTCACAAAATTGACAGTTTAAATAAATATTTTAGGTCTTTCGCCATGGAAATGCATGCAATGCAGGACTACTTATCTTATCCCAGCATCACCTTAATTATTATCTCAAATGATATTGGCGTTTTTTTTTTATATGAACCTTTATGATTTTAATGTTCTAAAGAAGTCTTTTTGAAAGCACTAAATCTGCACATAGTAGAAAGCTTATATTTTAACTTAGCTTCCTCCAACATAATTGGATCTCATCTCCCCTTAACAACTAAACTCCACTTAATTAAATTTGTTATAGGATGGAATATCTTAATATTCTCCAACCCATTATCTTCATAAAAATTCATCTGAGCATCTAATTTAATTACCTAACAATCTGAAACAATTTCTAGAACTTTTCCGCTTGCAGACGATAATTTTGCGACGTCTTTTTGTCAGAATTATCCTTGGAAAGCACTTTATTTTCTTTTCAGCATATTTTTTTTGTTTTTAGCTCTTTGAGAATTTCTTTCGAGATTAATCTAATGTTAAGAAAAGTTCAAAAAATACTGTAGAATGAGAATGAATTAAAAGAAATGTCAAACTGATATCTAATTAGTCTTAATAGATGATTTTATTATATGGCATAGTTGAAGAACATTTTGATGACGCCATGTGAAAACAATTCAATCGACTTCAATCTCCAACAGTTCAATCAATTTAGTCAGTCAGTGAGACTGATAAACTGACTAAGTGTTGAATTTCACAATCCAGACCATGCTGAAGGTAAAAACTTGAAACTTTGCATACATACGAGACTTTACCGAGAAAAATCTGAAATCTTGAAATTTTGTCCTGAAAATTTATAAATATTGAAATTTTTTGCCTCAACGTTTTTCCAGCTATAACTTGACAACGGATTGACGCACAAAATTCATTTTATACCAAAGTCTTCAGAAATAAAATATCTTAAATTTCCTTAATAAAATAGTGAAATGGAACAAGTAGTTTTCGGGATATTTTCATTAACACTTATAGCAGACTTTTTTATTAACATTTTGTAATTAAGTTTCTTATACATTTTTTTTATTCCATTTGCAACCATAGTAACAGCGTTACGTTTCAAATACCGAAATCGTCAGCTGGCTATTTTTCTGATCAAATAATTGAAAATACT
Organism: Amaurobius ferox; assembly: GCA_951213105.1. Taxonomy (NCBI): domain Eukaryota; kingdom Metazoa; phylum Arthropoda; class Arachnida; order Araneae; family Amaurobiidae; genus Amaurobius; species Amaurobius ferox. Next base: position 116,571,957 of record OX578150.1, on the reverse strand, counting down.
TTTATTGATAATTGATTTTTTATATCAAAATGTCTGAAAATGTTGAAAATAAAGTGAAAACATCCAGTGATTGGAGACTATTGTTTTATAGACCGGAATTTCCACGTTAACAGAAGTATAAAATGTACATCATTAATATGAATGGTTTTTGATATCTAGAACGTTTATTAAATATCATATTCAGTATCCTGAAGCCATTTTGTCCACACGATGGGTGGTTGGAAATAGCTAGTATTCTAATACCTTCAAAATTTAATTAATCGAATTAAAGTAATTTCGTTTTAATTTATTTTATTGGTGTATAAATAAATATAATAGTTATTCATTAGAAAGTATACTTAATATTTAGTCAATAGACTAATAATACTTTTTAGACTAATCTAGTTATATCCAGCAAATTTCATCTGAATATCTCTATAATTTAATTATCTTCCAATTTGAAACTGTTTTCAGAACATTTTCGATTTCAAAGAAATATAGCCATTTCTTCGGAATTATTTTTGCCGAACGCGCATTATATTTTCATCGCATTTGCATATTGTCGTTAACTCCTCCTGAGATTAACCTGATCCAAAACAGCTTAATAAAAAAATCGGCAGTGGCTCCGGTACGATGGAGCCAAAATGCTTTTGCGTGAATAACATATTTTTTTGTGAATGGTTTGTCATTGTTAGGCATATTCAAGATAGTTCACAATATTTAAATATCAAAATTAACTGTAACCAATATATTTCGAAAACTAAGAACGTAATCCGAAATCCAATTATATATCTAATTGCAAATTAGGCTTACTAAACGTTTCGTTTTGACCGGTACTGTCCCGGTTTAAAGGTACGTTCCGAAATCCCGGTCAGTTTGTCATTTTGTCCCGGTTTGAAATTTATCTTAGGAATAAAGTTTTGGTTTGAAAGAATGGCTTGTGGTTAAGAGTTCGTGATATTACACTGATTGCAATAAAAACAGCTGCATAAAAAATTAGCGAAACACTTGAGAATGCTGTTATAAACGTAAATGAATTGTTTGATGATGATTGCTAAAATCTTCTAGTCTTAGAACTAAGACACCTGAGAAATAATGAAAATAAACTGTGACGGGATGAAACTGTAAAGATTTAATTTTTTAAAAGAATTTCAAGGATAAAAAAATTTTAATAGAGAATTTCAGCCGAATTATGGAGTATATTATTTGCCTACTCGACACTTCTGTTCCTGTTGAAAGGGCGTTCTCCATCATGCACATTGCTTGGTCTGGCTTACTATATGATGTAAAGAATGGGGTAAAATTACTAAATCTACTTGGTGTGATGTTAAATCAAATTCTCTGTGAAATAAACATAGATCTGGAATATTAACTATTAAGAAAAAATTGAAAACGTCGAGAATTCGTTTAAAAAGTTCACGCTGGCAACAAGCATACGAATGGTCGAAATCAAATGATTAATGTCTTATGTTTCAGGTTCCAATTTTATTTTCAGTAAACAATTTCATTTATTTAGTTATTTTATTTTGTCTCGGTTTGGAAAACGATTTATATGGTAAGCCTCACTGTAATCCAATTATATATCTTTGATTTCAAAACGCTACAAATTACTCACGATATGTTTCTAAACAATTTTAATTTTCGCTCTGATTTCAGCCAAATACCCCGATCATAGAAACCACGGTTAGGGTGTTACAGGGATTGGCAAAACGTAGCGCCCTCTAGTTTACAAAATTTTCATTGAAACATTTATTTCTAATAATATAGAGCATATAAGTACAGAGAGATAAGATGATGATTCAGATGAATTCAGCATCAGATTTCGGAGGGGGTGGCAGGGTTTTGTAGGGATTTCTCCATCCAGGTTTTTTTCTCATTCATGGTGTAATAATTTCTTAAAAGGAAACTTATATTTCTGAGAATTGACTAGAACTTACATAATAACGAGCATGGATTCAGGAAGGAATAGGAGGGTTTGCTAAATATTTGCACGTCTAGTTCTCCAGATGTTACTCGTTTTTCTGAAAATTCAACTGACTTTACGGAAGGAATGCGCAAAAGAGTATAAAACTACTTAACAGTTTAGTCAAAAAGCAAGTGTATATACAACTTGCCACCACACGAAGGTGCCTTCATAACATTTTTGTTGAAAAACTTAATTTTTTTTTTTAATTGCGGCTGGTTCTTCGGGATTTTATAACCGGAAGGAACTTTGTGCCAAAAATTAAATATAGTAGGAAAGAAAAATTCTTTCAGAGTTTAATATACGAAAAGAAAATTACAGTTAACATGAACTTAAAATGAAACTTGCAGTTTACAGAGTATTGAAACCTGCATGCATAGCAGATTCTAATCTTTCAGGTGCGAAGGTGCGATAAGAATTTCTATTGTTTATCGTGTAATGTTTGCAATCTGGCAAATTGTTGATACCAAGCAGTCAAAATTCTGGGAATGTCATCAATATATCCTCAAAAGTGCCTCGAAACAGCCCGACAGAAGTTGGCGACGAATTTGGCGGAATGTCGCCAACTTGGCAACATTTTTAATTGTTACCAAATTAACAAAAATCTCGCCAAATTGATAAAAATGAAGCTACATCAATGAAAATGACGACTAATTTAAGAAAATTCAATATCTTGGAAAGAATATAAGTATCTAAGAATAACATTATTTTTAACTGTAAAAGTAGAAAATTCATTGCATTATATAAGGAAAGTCATGTGTTGCCCACATCAGATTTTTTTAATTTACATTACGTGGTATTAGCTGTATTCAAGCAGAGTATCTGCGTTTTAGTGTCTTTTAATGTTCAGAATCGGATGGAAACTTACAACCCATTCGATTTTTTTAAAACATTAATAGTTCATATAGTATTGAGTTCTGTTTCTCTCAATCAATATCATAATGAAGGTATAGCTCCTGCACTCCTAATATCTCTAGATACATACGGATTAATTATTATACGATCCACCAATCAAACATAAACTATATACTTATTTAAGTTAAATTAACTTCAGATCAAATGATATATGATTTGTATGCTCATTACAGCATACAGCTCTTTTGACTATACACTGGATACCCTTCGTCAGTGCAGGAGAATCAACAAACCCGAACAAGCTTAAAAGAGGAATGTTCGTATTTGCCTTTTGGTCTTCGGGTTTGTTAGTTCTCTTGCCCCGTCGAAGTTGGATCCAGTGTATCCCTGAAACAGCTGCATTATAGTGTTATTTGTGCTTATATACGTAGCTCAAATTTTGCTTATCCTTCGTACAAAATGTATTTTAGTTATTAATGCTCCAAGTGTGTCGAAGAAAGAAACAAATATCTACAAAAAGGACTAATACCCAATAAAAGAACAAACTTGCTAAAAAAAAAAGCCAAATTCTTTACGAAAAGCACCACCCATAAAAATGAATGAGATGAAAAGGAAAAGTAAGGAAAGAAGGTAAGGAAAAACTCCGTGGCTCAAAAACTTCATCAAAAGTTATATCTCAAATTCTTGCAAAGATCATTTTGTTCAAGCTTTTATTCAATAATTATCTGCTAATCTCTTCAGGCATTTTTACTCAACAATGGAAAAAATATCTGACGTGGCCAGAATATAACTTTCACTGTATAATGCAATGAATTAAATTCTCTCACGGTGAAAAAATGATAACATCTACGACCCAATGCTTTTAATGTTGACTTATATATTTGCCGTTTTTGCGGATGACAACATGTAATACTATTCTGTAGAACTCAATTAACTCATATTTTCCGTAATACTAAATTGATAATTATCAATATTGATAGCATCCGCAATAAGCAATAAAGTCCATATTTTAGAATATTTTAATAGTAACAATTTGGAATTTAGAGTCACTTTTGCAATTTTGAGGATTTTTTCATCTATCTAGGGCAAAATATCGCCTAGTTTGCGATATTTCGCTTAATTTGTCTCCAAATTAATCGAAATTGATCGCCAAGAGTTACAGACGCACATGATCGCCAAGAATTACAGACGCACATGATCGCCAAGAGTTACAGACAAACGGAGAACAGAGCATTTCTTATATACTATAAATGACTGTTGAAGATCTGTTAGGTGGCAAAATACAAAACTATTACATAAAGTATCTTCTCTTATGAATGGAACAAACTCAATTCCCGAGAATGATGTTAACAAATGTATCGCATAATATTACATTTAAAAAATAAACATATTTCACAATAGTTAATTTTTTTTAATTTTATGTGATTTTTGACAAATTTATTTCAAAAAGTGCAATATCATGAAAACGATTTATGAAGGTTCGGATTTTTTGATGATTTTTCAAAATTTCATTCGAAAATTTGGAAATTTTCCTAAAATTAAATTGCGCTTAAATTGACAATTTTTGATTGACATTTTTTTTTACCAAATTCCTTTTAAAACGCTCCATTCGTTCGTGAGATACTTCCTCTCTCTCTCTCTACACACACACATCACCTCAAAGACGTTCGATTCGAGTTCAGGGATGCTTGAAACGTGCTCTTCCGTGGAAACCTCGAATTCGAATTTTCAAATACCAAGTTTTCTTTTTGCCATTGCAGTTAACTGTTTCTCCATGCTGCTGAACGGTTATTAAGCGCGAAGCCGGCCCATGGATACTGCAATCTGCAATGGCAGTGCTTTCCTTAATTTTGGGGATGTCCCTTTCTGGCGAGTTCTTTTGATTTTGAATCTGGTATGGGGGTCATGTTAGCAGATCCGGTGTGACGAAAATGGCTGAGATTCCGAAAGAGTGTAGCTCGGCGTGTGATAGTCGGAGGGGTACTGTATTAGCATCCAAGTATTTGACCGAAGATGTACGCATATTATGATGCGTGAGTCATCGGGGTGACGCGTTCCTGAGAGGTATACAGCCGAAAGCCGGATAATATAAAAATTACCGAGCAATAATTTTAATATTAAGCTTTTATTCTTTTAGTTCTGGTACTTAACCCTTTAAGCGTGTCATTTATTTCTCTTCGCGCGCACTGCAGTGGGGAGTTTTTTTCTCCCATACCCTTTTCCCCATTGCTTGCGCTTTGAATGCGAAAGTGTTTTGCTGAAATAAGTATTAAGTAAATAAACATGTATAATAACAGATAAGTAAATAAAAAAACATACAATTCCAATTTTTAATAGTTCCTCTTGGTATGATAAATTTTAAAACATGGAATATAACAAAGAGCAACTTCACAGTCTGGACACCATGTCCTGGTTTTTTTCCTAAGCTTCTTTCCAGTTTTATTGGATGCATAACATACAACACATCGCCTAGTTGGCTCTTTTTTGCAGGGTGTGAGATAACTTACGCTTTGCTGAAATGTGATTGAAAGCATCTGAGGCCGCCATTGCTTTGAATTTGAAATCCCAACAAAACTGCGTTTATTTTACGCGTGTTTACGAAATACTGCCTCTGATAAAAATTTAGTTTGTAGGACTACTACTGCCATCTAGTGTAAAAGATTGTAAACACAGTTAATATCTCATAAAAAAATCATATGATGTGTTAACACCGTCAAACACACAGGAGTTTCGGCTTTAAAAGTGCATGACGAGTACACCTCGTCAAACCCACTTAGCGGTAGTGCAATGCCTGACGAATTGAACTCGTCAAGAACGCTTAAACGGTTAATTAACATTTTGTAATAGTAGTTAACTTTCTGATTTATTTCTCCTATCATAAATCAAATCACCATTGGCAGTTGGTAGAAGTGAATGAAATTGTTATGAAAACCGTTGTTTTATTTGCAAGGACCCGTATGACAAAACGTATTCTACGTTGCGGACGTATTATGGAGTACGTCCGCAACTATCAATCAATATTCAAAATAGTTTATTTTATTTGTCATTTTTCATTTACGCATTTTTTGTATATTTCTAGGAGCTTCTTATCGTAACATATTATCATGATTGTCATGTTTTCCGATACTGCACTTGTTTAATGACACGAAGCATGACATCCACAATGCATAAAAAACTGCCAAGGATGCTTAAAAATCAATGTCACAACAACCACTTGGATGGCGCACGGAAGATAACGTGACAGTTTTAGTAAAGTTTAAAGTGGCTCGGGCCGTTGTGAACCCAAACCTGTGTGCTGTCTGCCATTTTCTTTCTTTATTTGTGTAAAGAATTTCTCGGAAGACGTTACACGATTCATAAAACAGAATAAATTTCTGAAAAGAAAAATGTTTCATCGGTTAATAGAAGAAACATTATTTACATGACGTACTCATAACTCTCTCAGTAAACCAATTTTGATTTTGAGACAAAACAAATTTGAAACTTTTCATGGTTATATCTTACTAAAAATCAATAGGCATTTTTAGCTAATTTATATAGTATGCATATATACTGTCACAAGGCCAGAGTGCGCACGGCACCAAATCTGTCACACGGGTATACACGTATAGTGGGTTTTTGTAATTAATGAAGATTCTGATAAGTTATAGAATCAATGCGTTTGAAAATTTTAGGAATTAAGGTGAACTTACTTCGAAGTTATAACTTGAGCTTACGTTACGCAATAACTCCAGATAAGAACTTATTCCTGCCAACTAAAAGTTAGCTGGACACAGGCACAAAATGACTACAGTAGATGTTAGTTAGGAAAGGACGACAATAATATAATTCTTCAAATACTCTTTTATTATGGATATTATGAGTTTGAAATAAGGTATAGTAATTAAATATTTTCCTTTCGATATAAGAATGAAATTTCACTAAAATATCTACCATCAGGAATTAATATAACCAGTATCTTATACACATAGAATATACGATCAAAAGATTGAAAATAGCTTCCTTACACGTAATTCAATATTTCGATTTAGATCTTGAGAGATTGTGTAGACAAATATGAGAGACAGGAAATTAACTCTTAATGTAATTATTAAAAAATATAAATCTATTATTTTATTTTGTCTCTCCAGGCATAAATTATTCTCTCTGAAGCCACACTTAAATTTAGAAATACCTGTAATACTATGTTGCGTTAAGCTGTGCACTTAATACTACTCTCAAGGAGTTCTAGAAGAACAATGAGTTTCTCCCCACTGAATCGCTGCTTCCACACCATGATAGAAGAGCCACATATTCCAGAAATAGTTCCGCCTGGTCTGAAGATAATTGAACCGATCTGTACTAAGGTTGAGATTCCGCGTAAGTCAAGTAGGCAACTCTCCCGATCTGTAGAACTGTTCCGCCGGAATATCTGACAGAATTCAATTAAAACCCGCACCGCTACATCTTAATTCGGAAATACCGGATTCATTTGGCTAGGCTACTTCATTCAAACTCTAATTTTGATACCTAAAATATAAAAGAAAATTTTAGTAATTTTGAAGGGAAAGATGTCCTGGCCATCCTCAGATTATAGATTCTTTCGAATTAAATTATAATCCTACACAAAGATCCCTTGGGTGAATTCCTTTGTGCTAAAGCATAAAAGAGAGACAACCGTGAGGTCCTCATCTCATGATATCTCAGGGCCAAGAGCCAGCATCTACTGCGAAATTCGCTTATAGTCTGGCGAAATTGAAAACGATTGGTCTGAATTAAAGGCGCGCTTTCAAACTTTCTCTCCTGGATCGCTCACGTCACAGCTCGTAGAGGCGAAAATCAGCCTGGGCATGAACAAAATAAAAGAGAAATCTGCAGAGCGGCATTCAACCGGCCGAACTCTCACGCTTGCTTGCAGGAAGCGCTGACATATTCGAAATTATAAAGCGGGAAATAAAATGGCCTCTCAGAGAGAACAGATTCATGAAGAAATACAAAATATCCAAAATGTCACTATGACAATACTGAACTATGTGAGTGGGTAAGTGAGTAGGTGAATGGGTGAGTAAGTGAACGAGTGAGTGAATTAGTAAGGGAATGAATGAGCGTTTAAATGCTTTTTCGTTCTCTTTCAAAACGAAAATTTCTTATTTACTTTCTTACAAACATTCTATAATGTATAGAAGAAAAATTTTGTTAGGGCGTGCCCTCTCGAATCGTGGGTGTGCATTCAGGATACAAAAATAAGTCCAAATTTCTGTATAACTAACACTTTTATTCACAAGCACAATGTAAACAGAAACAATATACAGTAAAGCAAGGCTAAAATGCTTCACTAATTTCATAAAATAACCGATACTGTTCTCAAAACATTGACGAAAGTAACTTCACAAAACAACTGCTACTATTTTTAAAATATTGAAAAAAAAAATCACAGTTCAATGTAGCTCCTATCACGTCAACTGCTGGCTGGCTGGCTGACTGAATGATGATTCCTTTTATAGACTCTCCATGGAAACTTCTGGAAATCTCTCATATCACGTAGAATAATCGTTATTTCGCCGGTCCTTCACGAACCTTCGAAAATTCGCCAAATTGGTGATACATTTTCAAATCTGGCAACCCAAGGTTCACGTCGTGGAAAGGACTCTTGACGGGTGTTCTCTCCGTCTGGTCTTCGAAAGAGACGAACGTAGAGGGGGGGGGGGGGAGAGAAAAGAGATTTCGAAGCGTTTTACAAGTTCGCAACAATAAGGATATTTTAAAGTTTGACTTCGAAGTGATGTTCTCCCCCTATCAATAAAATAAAATTTTCTTCGGCAACTTCAAAAATTGGTTCATCAACGTTGTTACTTTCCCTACAATACATGGCAATGTATAAGGGAAGTACTGGAATCGAGTTATCGACGGATCTTGCACGTTTTGGGACATCTAGAACACGAAATAACTATTTTTAGAGTGACGTGTGTGTGTGCTCGCGCGCACGCAATATATGCATCCACTCTAACTCAAAAACTAATTGCCCTAACTTCATAAAATTTTATAGGTAAGTCACGTGTGATTTACACTGGTGCTGATCAGATTTTGGTATGATTCGGGTTAAAAGAACCTGCTTTTTTTTGCGAAATACCCCGTATAAATCGTATGTATCCACTCCAGCCAGAGAGGCAATTGGCCACATTTCTTAAAATTTGGTAGCTTAGTAACTTGTGGGTTCTGGTGCTGATTCAATTTTGGTATGATTCGGGAAAAATAAATCTACATTTTTTTGGCGACATGATCCGCAAAAATCGCTAAAATCTATAAAAGACTACGTATACTCAAATGTATCAATCAAATGCTTATTTTGATTTTTGACATTAAAATAATAAGACCAACCTCATTACACTAAGACTAATCGTTCTTGAAATATTTCAGTTTTTTGCATTTCTGCTACACTCCCCCTTTGAAAATACTTTCAGTTATCAATGAAAATTGGATCGGATATGCAAATTCAGTGCCGTTTCAAATAATTATGCATATTATTTTGTGCAAATAAACGCAATTTAATGAATTAAAGAAATAAAGAGAAGATGAATTTGAGTCGTAAAATCATGTGCTGGCCACATCAGATTTTTACTTTTGTTAAAACAAACTTTATTCCCCAACTTTATTGTCAGTAAACTCTATAAGTAGGTAGGTCTGTCATCTTATGTGGCGCAAAGAAAACACAACAACAACAACAAAAAAAAAAAACCGCTGCGATCACAATTCTAGCAATGCACAAAATCATTAATGCAATTTCATTTCTAACACAATCCCCATTCCCTCTATTAATAATATCCGTATTGTCTATAGACGGAGACCTTCTGCGTAAGTCTTCCGCCAAAGCACTAAAAAAAGAATTGCGACCAGATGTCTTGTGTTCTATCTTAATGCCTTCCAAGCCCATGAAACTTTCTAAAGCCACTAAAAATTGAACTTCCACTCGGGTCGAAAAAGCATTTCAGGCTTTGAATTTTTTATCGTATATCGTGTTTGCCATGTGCAAGGTAAAATAATATCGTAGATAATAATAGAGAGAAGTTGATTCAGTACAATATATCAGTGGCGCACCCACGGGGGGGGCCGAGGGGGCCCTGGCCCCCCCCCTTGGGCTGACAAAGCAAAACGCGAAGGGCGCTGTCAGCACAAGGGAGAACTAGGTCTGCCTTCGAGAAAGTATAAAAAAAAAACATTTACAACCATTATTGTAATAAATAATTTTAATCATTGTGAAGAAAACAATTCCAGCATATCCCAACACTTACACTGAATGTAATTATACATATAAAGCTCTTTATCGTACTGTACAAATTATAAATTAATTTGCACTAAAGGCGCCAATTCTGGAAACCCGTTCTTCTTAAGACGTTTCTACCTGTGATTGAATTTAACTAATGGACTCGTCCAAAATCACGTGACCCAAATGCCTTCTCGCTATAGTCGTACTATACCAGTGCTGTGTAGAGTGACGTCACAGGCGCCTCCGTGGCCCTATATAAAGAGTGAACGGCGGGGAAGCGGCTGTTCGCTCGAAAACTCGAGGATTTCGTTTACCCAGTGAGAAAATTGTGGAAGTGAATAAATAGATCGTGCCAACGCTTCGCGAATTAAGTGTTGCTGTGAGTTGAAATAAAGTGCGACGTTACGACACAAGGTGATAACAGTGAATTGGTAGTTTCGGAACGAGGGCCTGCGTGGTGAATAGCTGAATTTAATAATGGTCCTGAACTTTCAACTGATCTTACAGTGAAATGCATCTTTAACGATCAGTGTGTGTGTTTATGTGCGTATTTCGGCTATATAGCAAATTTTGTTCTTGAATAACTGAGGAGCAAGGTAAAAAAAAAGACAATGAGTGAAAAACGAAAAGGGCTAGGCCAACAGACACTGGGAAATTATTTTAAAAAAAAAAGTAAGATTGAAAATAGTGACGTTCCCAACGACGTTTCCCTGAGCTCTTGTTACATTGATGAGGCTGCAGTCGAAGCAAGCAACAGCCGTGACCCCGGGCTGTCTTCAAACGCTTGTGAGGAGGTAAAGGTAGGACAAAACACAATACCAAACACAGTTGAAATAGAAATTCTGGCTGCAGATATTTCTAATTATGTCAAGAAATCTAACCTCACAGATGAAGATAGGATAACAGCGCTAAAAAATCTTTGGGAACCATATGCAAATTACAGTTTTCCTGCTACTGTCACTAGTGCTGTATCAAGTCAAGGAAAACCTCACCACACTCGGAAGTTCTGCTCATCTTGGCTGAGTAAGCATAACTGGCTAGCTTACTCAAAGGCAGAGGACAGTGCCTATTGCAAATTTTGTGTTCTCTTTGCACCCCATGAAGTCGGTTTAAGATCCACACAAGCTACAGGTCAACTTGTTTCAAAAGGATTTAATAATTGGAAGAAGGCCTTGGAGAAGTTCAGTCAACATGAAAAATTTTTCTATCATAAGGATTCAGTTCTCAAAGCCGATGAGTTCTTAAGGGTCACGGAAGGAAAAACGGTTCCTGTGGATCAAGTAATGGACAGAGGAAAGCAAAAACAAGTTTTGCAGAATAGGGCTATTCTTAAACCTATTATCAAAACAGTGATTTTTTGTGGAAGGCAAGGGCTGGCCATGAGAGGGCATAGAGACTGTGGGGATTTGGACGTATTGTCAGAACCATGCCAAGGCGAAGGAAATTTTAGAGCCCTTTTGCGACTCCGAGTTGATGCAGGAGAAGAAATACTGAAAACTCATCTACAAGGTTGTGCAAAAAATGCAACTTACATAAGTTGGAATATACAAAATGAGATTATTTCAGCATGCAATGATTCCATTGTGAAGCACATAGCAACTGAGGTGAATGAGGCCAAATGTTTTGCGGTTTTATGTGACGAAACCACAGATATTGCAACGGTAGAGCAAATGACACTTTGCGTTCGTTATTTGAAACGGTTTGAAACAAATGATAAGTATAAAATTGAATTTAAGATAGTGGAGAACTTCCTTAAGTTTGTGCCCCTGACTGAAACTACAGGTCGAGCAATTGCAGATGCTATTCTTAAAGGCCTTGCAGACTGCAACATTGATACGTCTTTCCTCCGTGGACAAGGGTTCGATGGAGCTTCTGCAATGAGTGGAGAGTACAATGGCGCCCAAGCAATTATATATGAGCAACACCCCAAAGCCCCCTACGTTCATTGTGCATCACACTGTTTGAACTTAGCCATAACTTATTCATCTAGAGTTCCGGATATCCGAAACAGCTTTGGAATAATAGGGAAAATCTCTAGTTTTTTCAACACACCAAAACGAAACCTTGTTCTCACCAGCAAAATTAATGCAGCTAATCAGGAAGAGACAGAAATCAGTGCCAAAAAACTGAAGAAATTATGCCCTACTCGTTGGGTGGAGAGACATGATGCCGTCACAGTTATGGTTTCATTGTTTGATCAAGTAATCGACGCTCTGGAGGAGATTACTACCTGGAATGACAAGGAGACATCAACAGAGGCTCATACCTTGTTATGTTCAATGTTAACATCACAGTTTGTCATAGCACTTGTTTCAGCTGACAGATTACTCAGCTACAGTGTTCGTCTGAGTGAAAAGCTGCAGGAAGTTAACCTTGATCTGGCAACTGCTGTGAGTGACGTAGAAGACGTTTTGAAAGCTATATCTATAATTCGAGAGAACGCAGAGAACGAGTTTCACCATCTGTTTGAACAAGCTGTTAAGAAGCTGGAACAGCATGGAGAAAACATTACTCTACCACGCCGTGCCACCAGACAAATTTATAGATCAAATTTCAACGTACAGACTCCTGAAGAATACTACAGACTTTCTATTTTCATTCCATGGATTGATAATTTCATCACTCACCTCCATGAAAAATTTCTCAAACATAAGGAATTTCTACAAAGTTTTGCATCTGTCATTCCGAATGGAAGGCAGCCGACACTGGAAGAAAACGAGAGATTTGTTGCCTTATCAAGGAAATTTGCAGATGATTTAGGACCCAGATCAGATAATACTCTAAAAGCTGAACTACATCTGTGGTACATGAAGGTCTTTGCATTGAACAAGAAAACTAAAAGCCCAATCGAACTGCTTAACTTTTGTGACCAAAGGACTTTTCCAACTGTGTTTGAACTTTTAAAAGTGTATGCCACCCTCCCAGTATCAACAAGCAGTGCTGAGAGGTCATTCTCCACAATGAAGAGGTTGAAAACTTACTTGAGAAACAGTATGAGTGAAACCAGACTGAATGGACTGGCGTCAATGAACATTCACCGTGAAGTGGAAATTGATCCAGACCAGATAATTAATGCTCTGGCTACAAAGAAAAACCGGAGGCTGGACTTCGTTTTATGAATATGTATAGATCATAATTGAATAATATAACAATATGTAATCATGAGAGAGTGGTTGAAAACAAGTATACAGTATAAGCAGACCAGAACAAATAATTTTATCTTCATCTATTTCTTAATTTGTGTTGTTTTGTATAAATATCTACTACTACTTCTTCTAATCATTCAATTCTCTTGCACTGCACTAAAGAATTGTTAGTAATTTGATAAAAATAAATGTACAAAAAAAGACAACCGCCTTGTTAATTGATATGGCCTCTGATCATTTTTTCTCGGAAAATTTATCGAGGAGTCATCCTCCTTCATAAAAATTTTGTGCACCAATGGCCCCCCCCTTAGGAATATTCTGGGTGCGCCACTGCAATATATAAATATATATATATAATAGAATTCTCAACCAATAGGGAATTTCTTTTAAAATTCATGGCAGCTGTGATATACTCAAAAGGATTATTTTTGTTGCAGATATATCCTGAGGATAAATTATTTTACGAAACTGGCGATTTTATCCTTATACAGGGTTACAAAGTCCTTCCTCAGAACTACTGAGGTTGGCTATGCACTTCTTGAGCTTTTGTATAGGAAACGCCCTGTGGCTCACACAATGAGACCAGGGGCGAGACCGTGCGACCCCTTGTTTAGGGGATTAAGGGACCCTCTCGGCTCCCCCTTTTGCAGATAAGGGAAATAATCAATTAGGAAATTGTAGAGCGAGTTAGAGTTAGCACATAAATGTTTTAGTTCCATAGCAAAAGGCGGAAATGGATCGAGTAGTCTCCCCCCCCCCCCAAGAAATCAAAATAGCGGAAAGCAAAACATCGCAGACCCTCTCGGCCCCTTCAGCAGATAATGGGAAAAAGTCAATTAAAAAATTGCGGAGCAAGTCAAATTTTGTACAAAAATGCGTACAAAAATTCTGTACAAAAATATGTTCCATAACGAAAGATGGAATAAAACGTACTTTTTTTGTTAACCTTTTGACTAGTATGAACGTACATTTACTTCTATAGAAGCCAAAGACTGGTATGAACTGGTATAAACATACATTTACTTCTATACCAGTCAAAGACTGGTGTGAACATACATTTACTTCCATACCAGTCAAAGGCTCCATTTTTATAACGTTTATAGAATTAAAACTTTCTCAGAGTGAAATATAAAGTTAAGGAATTTTACTACTGGGTTAGATTACTTCTAGAACTTCAAATTAAATTTTGTTTTATTAAGATATGTATATGCTTTAAAAGTTCAAATAATGACGTCGTTTCTTTTATAATAGAAACAGAGGGGGGGGGGGGGCTATTATTCGGCAGATGAATTTAGAGGAGGAAAACCTATGAATTTTGTAGCAGTATACTGCTCTTATGTAGAAGAATAAAATTTAGCTTATTTGTTCTTTGAATAAAATTTGATCTTTGTTTTTAAGTATGGCGGCTGGCATTTTGTGTTTACCGTAAAAGTTAGTAATGAATGAACAGCAAACAAATCGCTACCCTCAAATAAAGGGTGTTGTTATTGTTGTTGTTGAGACCCAGACCGTCCGACCTACCAGAAAGGTGTAAGGTAACTGTTTGGACGGCCGGGAGGTGTCACCCAATTTAGACCGGAACCCAGTGGGGGAGGCATCCACAGGGACCGTACCCTCCTTCCCCTACCACCAACCTCTCGGAAGGACTTACGGACCCACATGTTTAACGTGATCGTACTCCGCATGAACACGGCGGTAGTTGTGGCAGCCTGCAAATCCAGCGCGCAAACCACTGGGCTACCGCGCCCGAAATGTGCTAACAGCACGCGGTGTCCCCAGGTGGTCACCCACCCAAGCACTAACCGCGCTCGATGCTGCTTGACTTCGGTGATCTAACGAAAACCGGTGTTTTCAGCACGGTACGGCCGTTGGCTAAAAAATAAAGGGTGTGAATGCACTAAATCAAATTTTGCAAAGAGATCTTATCAAATTGTTATTCAATAAATAAAAACTTAGTTGGTAATTGAAGGTATCGTTATGGTTTCGGAGCAATAGGCGCAAAAAGATTTTTTATCTCCAGTACCAGTTTTGAAATCATTTTTTGATATTATTTTGATGATCACCACGGGGATTTTAAAGATATTTAATTTACATTTTCATTCAGCCCAGCTTCTAATATGACATTTTGATACACATTTGAATTTGACAATTTGGGGGAATTAACACAGATAATCTTAACTTTAGCATAATTAACTGTTTGATGTGAGATGTGGAATTTTATAATTACTAGTCAGACCCGCTGGTATTCTGCCCTATAAACAATAAACAAAAACCCACGTAAGCATATTTCCTACATTTGTTGAAAGAAGCTTAAAATATTTTGAATACGAGTATTGAACATGTTAACGAAATGAGCGTGGTATCTTAAATAAAAATTTATAAAATGATAAGAAATAAAACAACATCGTGGTCTCACTTTCAGTATCTGGTGTCATGCGCTACATACAGCTCCATGATTACATCACAATATCGCTGTGAAAGAAACATAGTCATTCTGTTATGTAGTGAAGGGTGCAGCACATGATGTCACTTTCAGTATCTATTGCGTAAAGCTCCAGAGTTCTGCTCTTCATATATAAATTCCTAGTCCAGGTTAAACTAATCCAAGTCCAGGTTAAACTAGTCCAAATCCAGGTTAAACTAGTCCAAGTCCAGGTTAAACTAGTCCAAGTCCAGTTTAAACTAGTCCAAGTCCAGTTTAAACTAGTCCAAGTCCAGGTTAAACTAGTCCAAGTCCAGGTTAAACTAAACATGAGTTCTCTTTGCAGATTTAACCTGTCGATTATAATTACCACTTAAGTTGAAAATAAGTCCATTAAGGATAGTTGGAAGTTTACCAAAGAAGTTTAACACTTTTCTTTTAACTTGAGATTTCTTAACTTTGATTTTAAAGCCATTTCTTATAACTGAGTTTTTAAATTCTCGGGGGCTTTCTTTATCAACCTAAATATTCTATTTTGTTTAATTTCTAATAAGTCTATTTGAATTTTAGAAGAATAGTCTCATACTGGCGACGTATATAGAACATTATGCGACGAATGCTCTATTAACAAAGTTAAATATTTTTTTGATAGCTTAGTTTTTATTTCCTTTGATGAGGTACATCATACAAGTTACATACCTTTTAACTCTAACCTGGAAATATCTGTCATTTATGTTCAAAAACTTGACAATTACATCAGCGATTTTAAGCGTAAATAGTTTGCAAATAGAACACCACGATGCCAAATTTTATCGAACGCTTTTTAGAAAAGTCGCTGCTGTAATTGGTGAACTCATAAACTCCGAAAAAATATGTATATACTCAATCACTGTCAGTATCTAGTGAATGGTTGAGTTCCTGGAGGGTAATTTTCTCAACAATTTTACTAAGTGTGGGTATCAAATTTATTACTCTGCAGTTGGCTGGTATAGGGGCATCCCCAACTGACTTATGGTTGGTAATGATAACTACATTTGTTCTATTCCTTGGGAAAATAATTCAATTTTTGTATCTAGTTCGTTACGGAAGTAATATAGAAAATTATATTTAGAGGTCAATTTTAAACTCACATTTCTAATATTATCATGGCCTGGGCATTTACGTCTTTTGGAATTTTTGTACTATTCAAAACTTCCTTAGGGGGAGGTTGAAGTTATTTCAGTTGCAATTGGATATTTTCTAAGAGAATTTAAAATTTGGCTAACCAAATTGTAAAATGCTTTGTTAATCTGTAAAAAAATAGTGATATTATTTGTATACCCGTTCTTCGTATGAAATGTATAATGTAGAGAAAATAAATTCACAAATTGCGATGAACATTTAGTATTTTGTGTCTTTGTATTTTTAATAAAATAATTCTCACAAAAACGAAAGAAGCTAGTTCTCCAGTGCTGAGATAATAAACAATTAGACAGACAGACCGAAGCAACGCTTGCAGTTTTATTTATATAGATAATAGCTATTTTATAATTAGATAAAGGCTTCTTTGTGTAGGCAAAATTTCTGGTCTTCTCATTGGGGTTAGAAATAAAGAGAAATCTTTCATTTCAAGCCCTTGAGATTAAAAGAATTTTACTTTCCTTATATACATAACGTATAAGGAAAGTATTGTGACGGGGTCGAAAATTCGAATACGAGTTCTCGACGGAAGAGCACGTTTCAAGCATCCCTGATCAAGAATCAAACATTTTTGAAGAGATGTGTGTGTGTGTGTGTGAAAGTATGTGTGTGTGTGTCAGTGAGTCTGTGGAGATGATAACTGACGAACGAATGGACCGATTCGAACGAAATTTGGTACAAAAATCACAATTCGCAAACACTGGAAGGCTATTGTTTTTATACGCACTCGAATGTTCAGAACACACACACCCTAAATTTTCGAGTGAAATTTTGAAAAAATCGTTAAAAAATGAAAATCGCTAATAAAGTTACGCAAATGGACATTTCTTATGTAATTTTTCATTAGAAAACGATTGACATAAATTTTAGAACGCTAACATGAACCGTTCTCGAGATATTGCACATTTTTCAAAAAAATTATCAAAATGTCATATAGAATAAAAAAAAATATTTCCTATTGAGAAACATGTTCACTTTTCATATGTAATACCATGCGATAAATTTGGTGACATCATTCTCGTGGATCTAGCTCGTTTCATTCATGAAAAAAGATACTTTAAGTAATACTTTTGTATTTGAGCGCCAATAGTCATTTATCTGCTGTAAGAAAAACTTATTCCTCCGTCCATAACGCTTGGCGAGATTTTGGTGACGAATTTGGCGGAATGTCGCCTACTTGGCGACATTTTTAATTGTTGTCAAATTAACAAAAATCTCGCCAAATGGATAAAAATGACGCCAAATCAATGAAAATGACAACTAATTGGAGAATATTCAATATTTTGGAAAGTATACAAGTATCTACTATTAGAATAACATTTCTTTTAACTGTAAAAGTATTGCTTTATATAAGAAAAGTCATGTATTGCCCACATCAGATTTTTTTTCGTTCGTTAATGTATAAAGCTTCTATAATTTTAGAAATAGAGGCATAAATAATGACCGGTCACTTTGCATAATTTTGAATGGCATTTATTATAGAGAGGCTTAAAAAACGATAAGAATACAAAAAATTGGATGTGGGCAGCACATGACTTTTCCTGCAGACTCAAATTCATTTTTTGTTTATTTCTTTAATAATTCATTAGACTGAGTTTCATTGCACAAAATAACACTAAATTTGCATTTTTAATTCAATTTTTGTTTTTATTTGGTAATTGGACATTTTTTCCGAAAGCGGCGTAACAAAAAGGCAAGAAGTCTCAAATTCTCAATTGTCTTGAGAGCAACGGAGTTGGTTATATTATTTTCTTCTTCAAAAATTGAGTATGAAACAAGAATTTAATTGATATATTTGAGCATACGTAGTCTTTTTTTTTTTTAGATTTTGGCGATTTTTGTGAGCCATTTCGTAAAAAAGGCAGGTTGCTCTTTTCCGAATGGTACCAAAATCTAATCAGCACCAGAGTAAGTAACTTATCTACCAAGTTTTGTGAAATTTGGTCAATTAGTATTTTTGAGTGGATACATGAAATTTTTACGGGCCATTTCGCAAAAAAAAGGGCAGGTTCTGTTTTTTCGAATCCTGCCAAAAACTAATTAGCACCAGGGTCACACCTAAGTGACTTACCTACCAAATTTCATTAAGGTCCATCACCAAAGGTCCATTAGTTTTTAAGTTAGAGTGGCTACACATATTTTAAGTTAGAGTGGCTACACAAACAGACAGACAGACACACACGCACACACACACACATACAGACGTCACGCTAAAAATAGTTTTTTTTTTTGTATTCTAGAGGTTTTAAAACGTGTCGATCCGTCAAAAACTCGAGTTGCGATTTATGGCATGATTTCAATACTTTCCCTATACATTACCATGTATTGCAGGGAAAGTAAAAATAATCTGATGTGTGCAGCACATGACTTTCACCATATAATGCAATGAATTTACTTCTTTCACGGTGAAAAAATGATGTGTAAGATCTACTACATGCTGTTTTTAACGTTGAATTGTACATTGGGCGCTTTTCTGCACGACAACAAGTAAAACTTTTCGTTCCCGATTAACTTATATTTCAGGCAACACTAAATGGTCAATTATCAATATTGATAGCATTCGCAATAAGCAATATAGTCCATATATTATAAAATTTTAATAATCCATTTATTTGTCGTCAATTTCGTTACTTTAGCGTCTTTTTTGCAATTTTAGCGATATTTTCGTCAGTCTGGGGCGACATATTGCCAAGATGGCGATATTTAGCTGAATGAGTTGCCCAGTTCGTCAAAATTTGTTATCAAGTGTTACTGACAAACGGAAAGAATAGCATTTTTTAAATATAAATAACTGTTGGCGAATTGTTAGGTGTTAAAATACAAAACTGTTACACAAAGTTAACAAACTATTACACAAAAATGGTGTTAGGGCGCGGTAGCCCAGTGGTTAGCGCGCAGGAATTGCACTCAGTAGACCCGCGTTCGGTTCCCGCCCTTCCAAAACTGCCGCCGTGTTCACGCGGAGTACGATCACGTTAAGCATGTGGGTCCGTAAGTCCTTCCGAGAGGTTGGTGGTAGGGGAAGGAGGGTATGGTCCCTGTGGATGCCTCCACTGGGTTCCTGGCTAAATTAGGTGGCTCTCCTTGGCCTTCCAAACAGTTACCTTACACCTTTCTGGTAGGTCGAACGGTCTGGGTCTCAACAACAACAAAAATGATGTTAACAAAGTTAGCACATAATATTGCATATGAAAAGTGAACATATTTTCACAATAAGTAATATTTGTTTGTTAACCTTGACTTTTTTTTAAAATTTATTTTAAAAAGTGCAATATCTCAAGAACAACTCCCGCGAGTGCTCTAAAATGTGTTTCCATTTTCTAATGAAAAATTACATACGAAATGATTATTTAAGTAACATTATTGACGAATCTGATTTTTTAACGATTTTTTGCAAAATTTCCAAACATTCCAGGGGTTCCAAACGTTTGATTGAAGTTGAAATCACTAGGCTTTTAGTATTTGCTGATTGTAATTTTTGTGCCAAATTTCGTTTGAAACGCTCAGTTCATTCGTGAGATATCGCTTCGACACACACACACACCTAAGAAAATGTTCGATTCGAGTTCTGGGATGCTTGAAACGTGCTCTTCCGTCGAAAATTCAAATTTTCAACCAATCTAAAAAATTCGATTTTTCGATAGTATTATAATACTTTTTTATACATTATACTATATTATAGGGAAAGTAATGAATCTGTATTTTTGGATAACTATTTTATTTAACTGAGCGGTAAGCATAAATATAGCTATATAAGGTTACAAAATAAGTCAGATGCAATAAAACAGCCATTAATGTATTAATTCATTCACAAATCAGTCGATTCTGTTCTCAAAACTCCGACATATTTCACTATTCACTTTTATGCTATCACGTCAACTCACCTCTAACTTATATATCCTCTGTAGAAATCTATAGAAAATGTGCGTAACTTCGTAAATTCTGAGCTAAACTGAAAAATTCAAGAACATTCCAAAACTCGGTAAAGTCACCAAGTTAGCGACATTTCCAAGTTTGTCAAAGTTGTCCCCCCCCCGGGGCGGCGCTACCTTAGATGTGGTGTACGGATCTTAGCTCTGTAGCTCTGGTCCTCCGTATCTGGGGGCTTAATTATCCGGGGAACCGGCTGTCGGGAAACAGGTCGTCGTACCGGTGAGGCAGTTAGGCCTCGGATTCTTCCAGGTGGCTGTGATCTCACGGACTGTGTCTATTCATGACCTGTGCCTAGATCCGGCCGGCGACCGGGGTTGGGCTTGGCGGGTGTTCTTCGGACCATACCCGGTGAATGATCCCGTCGAGAACATGGCCCCCGGCTGCCGCTCTGCTGGATGGGAGATTAAATCCCCGGTCATGGAGAAATAATAGGCATAAATCTCCACGGTTGTCCTCTCCATTGATCTTATTGCTGTCAAAGTTATCGCCAAGAACAAGGGGCATTCTCTCGAGTTTTCAGATAACAGAAATGGTAACTGCGTAGCCATAATACAAAAGAAGGTATTATAATATCGATTGTTAAAAATGAGTCTAATATTCAGCTTTGGTTTCAGTATCTGATGTCATGCATAATGTAGAACTCCAGAATACTGCTCTTTATGCAGGTTGATTCCAAAAAAGATGAGCCAAACTTTAAGAGCTGGTAGTACACACCAAACCAAGTATTTTTCCGTCATAGTTTTCTTCCGTCACAGTTTTCCTCCGTCATAGTTTTCCGTCATAGGAAATGAAATTTAAAGGCGTTACAGGGCGGATGAATTGGCGAGTTGGACCCATAGC
This sequence comes from Amaurobius ferox, assembly GCA_951213105.1. Classification (NCBI taxonomy): domain Eukaryota; kingdom Metazoa; phylum Arthropoda; class Arachnida; order Araneae; family Amaurobiidae; genus Amaurobius; species Amaurobius ferox. Next base: position 116,550,397 of record OX578150.1, on the reverse strand, counting down.
TTGGCCCCCACAATCGCCCGATCTGTTGTACCTTGACTTTTTTGTGTGGGGATATCTCAAGAGTGTCGTCTATGACACCCCTTGAATCTGAAGAGGAACTCGTCGGTAAAATTTCGGACGCTGCTGCGAAAGTGCGCGACATGCCTGGTCTGTTCGAGAGAGTTCGTCAATCCCTCCATCGCCGCTGTGAGACAGGAATTCAGGTTGGCGGTTGCTCTTTTGAGTCATTTCCGTAATTATTGTTTGTTAAATGTCATTTCATGACGTCTAAGTCATTCTTGTGTTTTCGCATCACCTCATCGGTTTCACCATTAAGCGTCCACTGGCGCCTTTGCGTTTCATTTCCGAACCGGTAAACTATGACGAATAATGCTTGGTTTGGTGTATACTACCACCTCGTGAAGTTTGACCCATCTCTTTTGAATCACCCTATATATATAGATTCTCTATAATAAATGTTTCTATCTCGTAGTCCTTATTTGAAACGTTATAAAAAAAAAAAAATCTTTCTTCAGGTGAAGTATGGAGAAATAAAAAATACAGTGTCAATTTTGATTTCTTCAAAACTTTAAGAGCTTTATGTTTGATACAGAAACCTGTTCCTTATGTTTAAGAAATTCCAATCACGTCACGGTTTCAGTCACAACAAAAACAGCGAAGAATTTGTTTTCGTTCTTCTTTAAACAAATAAACCTAGAATAGAGCATTTTTGTGGGAAACTTTCACGTTCAGTTGGCTGACGAATCGAATTTATTTTTTATTACTTCATGTTTCGTCTGTTTGTTATAAAATTGCTTTGTTTTTAAATAAATTGACTGGAATTTAGTATTTGTTCTAAAAGTTATTAATGAATGAAAATGGAATAGAGAGTTTCTATTTTCGTAACACTCTAAAGTCAGTTTTAAAGGGAGGGCTGATCAAATTATTTTCAAAAGTAAGTAATCCCTGAATGCGTTTTTTCGTTCTTGTTTTTTATTGAGAAAGTAGTGTTTTCACGATAATTTTCGATTTCGAGATTTTGATGTCAACATTTGTTTTAAGACCTCCTGAACATAGTCTTATTATTTTTTGAATGATGACCGTCTGTCTGTATGCTTGTGGCCGATTTCTTGTATACACGACAGCGGCCACAAAAATTAATGGATTTTCACGAAATTGTATTTCCGGCTTTGTTATCATAAAATCTATAACTAGACAGAATGTTTTTTTTTTTAATTTCGAGTGAAAACTTCGAAATTTTATATTTTTTTAACATGGCAACAAAGAATAAAATTTGACAAAATCATGCATACAGGCGGTTATTTATGGCTCTATCACGACATTTAATAGTTTCAGTAATTGTTGTGAAAAATAGCCGCGATACAATTTTTTTTTGTTTTTGACGGCATTATCCCCCTTCGAGGGGCAAATTACCCCTGGAGTGTACATTGTCAAGTATGGTTTCTATCGAAAGATTTTTTTCAAATTCTTTAAAGTGAAGGATAACACGCTATAATTGCAATCATTTGCACTCATGAAACCGATTTTTCAAAATTTGCTTTGTAAAATTTGAAAATTAAAAGCTACTAAAAATGGATTTGGGTATAAGAGAGTCGAGTTATGTCACACTCCAATTAATTTCCCGGCCGTCCAAATGGTTGTTCAAGTCCTCAGGGCGAGCCGGACGGTCTGGGTCTTCAACACTCCATTTAATTTATTCTTTTTTATTTTTTATGTTATTCATATCGACTGGGTATCCGACTAAAATCGGAGTGCTGCAAAAAATGTTAACACTTTGGTCGTTTATATCTCCGAATTTAATAGATGCAAATGTAAACCAATTTATATTGCTTTGTTAAAAGTAAAGTACTATTTATCTTACATAACAAAGGAAAATGTCTGTGCGTGCAGTCAGTAGCAATCAATCTAACAGTCGCACAACCATGAAATTTATTACACAGGTACTTTAAGAATCTAATAGGTGCATCTCGGTGTAACTTTTTTTAATTTCGAATTATTTGTTTAGCTATTTTATGTTTTACCCCGATTTAGACCAATATTCACACAAATCGATTCTTTAGCGGCCTTAAATAAATTCTGTTCCAAGAAATACATACACCCATAAAAAAATTGAGCTACAGCCACGAAACTCGCCATGTACATGTTGTTTTAAAAGTTACGGAAGTGAGCAGACTGTCATCATCAATGATGTTATAGGGCTCATGCAACGTGCATGAGAACGAAGCATCGTGCAGCCTTTAAAATAATCGGTGTCCTCACTCACGGACAATTGGAACTGGATTTTCTGCTTTGATACTGCAAGTTGTGTACAAAGATACCTTTGAGACGTACTTGACGGCGCGATGAACAATTGTCAGTATTAGGGAGAGGTCATAGGCCTAAGGGAAGCTGATTGGTCCAACAGACGTATCAGTCGTCATCTTGGTCGGAACGATATAATAGTTGCTCGGTGTTGGCAACAGTGGATCAGAGAAGGCACATGTAATCGTCGCAGAGTCTCAGGACGCCCCGACTGACAACTGTTTGAGAGAATCGTGCAGTCAAGAGTGGACCCACGTCCACATCTATAACGTCGCTATCAGACATTCTAAGGCATTTGCATCTTCCATGCATGCAGTATCAACGGATATTATTCGGAAATGACTGAAAAAGGTGAAATTAGGTGTCTAAGTCCATTAAGGCGCCTACCACTGACTCCTCACCTTAGGCAGAGCAGTTTGGATTTGTGCCGTGCTCGACCAACTTGGACAGTGCCCGATTGGAGTGTCCGACAATGTCCGTGTTGTCTTTAGCAACGAATCCTGCTTTTCTCTCAGTGCTGATGACTACCGCATACGTGTATGGAGGAGGCCTGGCCAGCGTTCCGATTCCGCATTTGTTGTCGAGCGGCACATGACCATCACACGTGGTGTGGCAGTCTGGGGGGGCATCGCGTGGAACAGCCGATCTCCTCTAGTTGTGCTGCAAAGCAATCTAGTTGTGCTGCAGGCCAATCTAGTTGTGCTTCAAGGCAATCGGCTTGTTTGTACGTCCACGACATTCTGCTGCCGATTGTTCTGCCTATGCTGTCAAGTCTCCCAAGTTCCATTTATCAACAAGGCCTAGCGACTGCGGCGTTGCCGTGGCCGCTTGACCTTATGTGCCGATCGTGTTGAAGACCCAGACCACACGACTGACCCAGAGGTTTACAGCAGCTTAATGTGTGGCCGGGTTTGCCGATCGTGTGATCTTGCTGTCGCGACGACTGATCGTTTAACCGTATACCTTCGGGTGGGACGGATGCTTTCTATGCTTATCAACAAGACAACGATCGACCACATTCTGCATGATTTTCTCAACAATGTCTTCGAGAATTTTGTACTCCCCCATGGCCATCCAGGTCCCCAGACTTATCACCAATAGTATAAGGCTGGGACATGTTGGATAGTACTCGCAGCCTTATCAGAGTAATAATTAATTAGCTGACCCTTTGTAACATTTGTGGCATAATCTTCCGCAGAGAGTCATGAACAACTTAATTGACTCTATACCGCACCAAATATTGGCTTGTATAGCTGCCAGGGGAGGATTTACCCCTAACTAAAATGCCATTTTCTTGTTACCAACATTTCTTAATAAAACGTTATTTTGCTCAAATATACTTTTTGGACTTTATTTCCGTTTTGCTTTACAATGCGTTACTGACGCAAAACCATTTTGTGGCTCCGTCCAACCCGAGCCACCGCCGATTTTTTTTTTTTTTTATAACTAATTAGTTACCTTAAAATTCCATTAATCCCTCTTCCTCAAGAAATCGCCTCCTTTTGTCTTCATTTAAAATTCTGGAAAATTCCGTAAAACGCCTCCTCCCGCCCCAATAAAGAATTCGGAAAGAAAAATCGTGTTCAAATAAAATAAATTTGTTGTTAAAAGTATATCTTGTCTGTTTTTTCATAGCTGAAAATTCCGAGTAAGTTTCTTTCCCCTATCCATACTCGGCGATTTTCCGTCACATTTGAAGGGATGGACCGACGAAATTCTGCTTGTTTCTTTCAACACAAAATTCCTAATAAGCGCCCTCCAATAAGTTTTCCCGCTATTTTCAGTCGCTTTTAAATGGGCGAATTTGTGGAATGCTAAGGTACTTAGTATTTTCGAAATTTGCGCAGGCGAAATGGAAAAGTACCTGTTCTTGAAATCATTTTCATAGTAAGTTTGGAGGAAGGTTTAGAAATGAATGACCATAGCGAGAAATTCATCTTTACGGATAACCAAGACCTCTCAGAAGTACAATTTCTAATGCCTGCTATATTCACTTTCTCAGACTGCGTAATATAGTACGGAAAAAGTATTGTTTTCACGAAAATTTTAGAATTCGAGATGTCGATTCCAATATGTGTTGTAAGGCCTACTGAACACGTTTTGTCTATTTTTGGAGTGATGTCTGTCTGTCTGTCTGTGGTCCATTTCTTGTGTACACTACAGTGGCCACAAATATTAATGGATTTTTACGAAATTTTATATCCGGCTTTGTTGAAAGAAAATCTAAAAAAATCTAATGTGGTCAACACATGACTTTCCTTATATAATGCAATGAATTTACTACTTTTACAGTTAAAAAAATGTTATTCTTATAGTAGATACTTATATTCTTTCCAAGATATTGACTTTTCTTCCATGAGTCGTCATTTTCATTGATTTAGAGTCATTTTTATCCATTTGGCGAAATTTTTGTTAATTTGACAACAATTAAAAATGTCGCCAAGTTGGCGACATTCCTTTAAATTCGTCGCCAAAATATCGCCATGCGTTATGACGGAGAAATAAGTTATTCTTACAGCAGATAAATAACTATTCGCGTTCAAATACAAAAGTATTACTCAAAGAATCTTTTTTCATGAATGGAACGAGCTACATCCACGTGAATAATGTTACCAAATGTATCGCATGGTATTACATATGAAAAGTGAACATGTTTCTCAATAGGAAATATTTTTTTTTATTTTATATAACTTTTTGATAATTGTTTTGAAAAATGTGCAATATCTCGAGAACGGTTCATGTTAGCGTTCTAAAATTTATGTCAATCGTTTTCTAATGAAAAATTACATACGAAATGTCTATTTGCGTAACTTTATTAGCGGTTTTGATTTTTTGACGATTTTTTCAAAATTTCACTCGAAAATTTAGGGGGATTCTGGGCATTCGATTGCGTATAAAAACAATAGGCTTCCAGTGTTTACGGATTGTGATTTTTGTACCAAATTTCGTTCGAATCGGTCCATTCGTTCGTGAGTTATCGTCTCCACAGACTCACTGACACACACACACACACACACACACACACACATACTTTCACACACACACACACACAGACATCACTTCAAAAATGTTTGATTCGTGATCAGGGATGCTTGAAACGTGCTCTCCCGTCGAAAACTCGAATTCGAATTTTCGACCCCGTCACAATACTTTTCTTATACATTATGTATATAAAAGGAAAGTAACTAGATAGAATTTTTTTAAATTCGAGCGAAATCTTCGAAATGTATTTGAAATTTTATATTTTTTTTAACATGGCGACATAGCACCAAATTTGCATAATCATATATAAAAGGGTTTATTATTACCTCAATGATCAAGAGACTTTATCGTTAATCATTCTTGTGAAAAATAGCCAGTATACAATTTTTTTGCTCATGACGTCATTAGCCCCCCTCCTAATAGAAATTAAACGCGTTGAAAATCCTGGTAATTATGTGCAAATTAAAAAAAAATGCATTATTTAGAAAACAGCCGCAATTAAATTTAGAAAATTGTAAAAAGTCGAGCCAACATGTATCAATAATGTATTTTGCCACGCCCATTTTTTTCACTTGGAGTTCCTTTTAGGTATTGAAATAGTGTTTATTTTCAATAAATATGAATGTGGGAGTATGTAAAATTTTAATTAGTTGATTTCATTCTAAATCACTATTTCAGCAAGTAAAAAAGCGACCAAGGAAAATTTCAAGCATTGAAATAACTTTTCGATGTGGATTTTGTATTGGCACTAATTTTGCCATATCAAGTAAAATTCCCATTTTATTTTATTTATGACTCGGAAGTATCATTGGTTAATTTTTTTTTCATCGGCTGACATTTCGACAGTCATTTTTCAAACTCTGTGTAAGTTTCAGTTATCGCCTCACGTAATTTGAAATTACTAAAAATGTAAAATGAAATATTTATGGTGGAAAGTTAATATGTATCGATAATATTTTATTGGTATATGTTATATAAAAAATGTTTTCGTTTTATCAAGGAAACTTAAATACCACTATTATGAGTCAAGAACGCTGCCCAGATATAAAAGGCGCAGCTAGATAAAATAAAATAAGGAAAAAAAATTATACTTGGATTCAGTGAAAACGTAAACAACGTTATTAAGTATTTTAACTAAAATGATTAAACGTCCTCATTTAATGAAAACAGTCCTCATTTTTGATGCTGTGAATGCTGTGACCTAATTTTTTTTTTTTTCAAAGTCAAATGAGAACACCTCATTTTCATACTTTTTTCTTTAATTTTTAAAACAATTGATTTTTCTTTTGCATTTTTTCTTCATTTTACAATGTTTACATATCTTTAGATGAATTTAACGTTTACTGGAGGGAGCTTGAAATGTATTTGACGGACTGTGAAGTGGTGGGTAGAGACGTTTCGCCATTTTCAAAGTAACAGTATTACCCACATAGATATGCAAACAGTAGCGGAATTAATTTTGTGTCTGCCATGTACAAATGCTCTCACTGAGTCAGTAATTTCATCTAAAAATAGAATGTGGACTTCAGAAAAAAAAATTAAACTTCATGCATTCGTATTGAGAAATATGTTAATTGTTCAAAGCATGTTAAGTTACCCATGTGTAGAGTTTTACAATATGTTAGTAAAAAATAAGGGAAAATCCCTTCATCTGAAAAGAATGCGTGTGGTATTGAAAGGTTTTACGTTCTAAATAATAAAAAATCTAGAAGTTCATTGGCTGTCATTTCGACAGTCATTTCTAAAACCCAAAATAGATTTCAGTTATCGCCTCACTGAACTTGAGATTACTAAACAATGTAAAATGAAATATTTATGTGGAAGGTTAATATGTATCGATAATACTTTATTGATATATATTATGTAATAAATGTTTTCGTTTAATCTGTATATAGGTTCTGGATTATCCGCAATTCAAGAACGCTGCCAAAATAGAAGGTGCAGCTAGATAAAATAAGAAAAAAAGTTATACTCTGATTCAGTGAAAACTTAAAGCAATTAAGCATTTTAACTAAAATTATTAAACGTCCTCATTTTCGATGCTCTGTCCTCATTTTTTTCAAAACCATGGGAAAATACTCCTCATTTTCATACTTTTTATCCTTACATTTTAAAGGAATTAATTTTTTTGTATATTTTCTTAATTTTACACTGTTTAAATATCTTTAGATAAATTAAACATTTACTTGGAGTGTTTGAAAAGTATTTCACAGGCGGTGATTTGGTGGGTTGAGACGTTTCGCCATTTTCAGAATAAGGGTATTACTCACATAGATATGCAAACAGTAGCAGAATTAATTTTGTACCTGCCATGAACAAATACTCCCACAGTCAGTAATTCCATCTAAGAATAGAATGTGGACTTCAGAAAAAAAAATACAACTTCTTATATCCGTATTGAGAGATATGTTAATTGTTCAAAGTTACACAATATGTGAGTGAAAAATAAAAGAAAAATACATTCATCTGAAGAAAATGTAAATAGTATTGAAAAGTTTTACGTTCTAAATAATAAAAAGTCTAGAAGGTTTAATTTTGTCTTTTTGTTTATCCTGTTTATTTTCAATATTTTTATTTATCACCTTACTAAAATGCTATGAATAGTTGCAGTTTTAAATCGTGAAGTTTTTCAGAGAGATAACGAAGAAATCTGTATCTGAAGAGTTATATCAGAATAATATTGAAGTCAAGAGCAGTGTCTGGACTGGGGTAGCACACACAGATTCTAGATATATATTTATGGAATGACATCACTTTGTTACTTCTTCTCATTTATTTTGTAGTAGAATTCCGTTGATCCACCCACCCCGTTAAATGCCGCCCCATCCCGCGCACACACACACACACGCATTTGGTTTCATTGAAATGCTGAAAACTTTCGTGAAACAGACAAAAATTCCGGGAAAAAATATAAAATGTTTCGTTGTCAAAAAAAATAAAATTTATTTATAAAACTATCATTATTTTATCTTATAATCATGCACCAGTGGCGTGCGGTGATATTTTGCTTCAGGCAAACACAACATTTAATTCTGGGATATAAAAATGAGGGAAAATGTATTATAATAAAGTAGTATAAATACTACTTCTGGACATATTTATACATAAATTCCAATATTCCATTTTTCTTTGCAAACACATTAATGACATTTTTGTGGAAATTAAGAGATATTTTCATATTTGCAAGAAGTTTTTATTTCTTCTATCTTAGAAAATTTTCTGCAAATATAATATAAGTTTGTATCTGTGTTACTAGATAGCAACAGCATCATATATCAATAGGAAATTAACAGATTGCTTCTCTGATCAAACCTACTTTGTGCTAATTAGACTTAAATTGAAATAAGCACTAATTATAAATTTAGTTAATGTTTAATTTAACTTGCTAACGGATTTATTGGAAAAAACACGAAATTTTTAGATTAAAATTATGGGTAAACAGTGAATTTATTATGAAAGGAATGCTCATTTTGCTACTGATTCTGTTGGCACTGACATCATAAGCACTCAAACTGACATTGAGATCAGGACATCATACGCACGCCAAGTGGTATTGCGATAGGAAAGGTGAATTTGAGCTTGGGGACCAATGATCTATCATTAATCGCCTTTTCACGAATACAAATTCATCTGATATTTTATAGTAAAAAATGGCAAATGCCCCTTTGCCATCCCCTATGAGCACTGATGATTTTAATATTCAACAGATATTGTCTTATAATGGTAAATAAGCACATCACTTTTAAAGATATCTCTATAAGTCTGAAATCTTGTCCGACAGCTGTAATTGCAATCATGGAAAGCACCCTAGAGCTTTTAACCACTAACGGTTCCAGTGGGCGAGGAGGGGGGGCTTATATCATCCTAAAATAAATTTGTTTGACAAGATAAAATGGCGTTTTCTTTTTCAATATTGTACCTATGGACTAGGAAAAACTAATTCCCCCCCCCCTAAAAATAAGCAAATTCTGAACCCGCTACTGTATTTTACTGTAGAAATACTGATGAGTTAGTTCTTCGGAGCCATAAATAAAATTTTATCGACTGAAAACATTTTTTATGGCTCCGAAGTGTCGTTTGGAAAGTATCTCCGTTTAGAAGTTGAGCAGACATTGACGAAAGTGACAAATAGTTTTGTAATTAGTTTAGAAACTTATGCACGCATATCCGATTTTTCAGTTTGTATTTATGTGTTATGATTCTATGTCAACCCCCACAAAACTAATTCAATTATATTGAACAGTTGCTGGGAATTGGTGTTTTTGTGCATATAAAGATAATTTTGGAAGTAGTGTGCAAATGAGAGAGCTGGACCACAGCCATAAACCCCCCATTAAAACCACACCCACTTTTAGAAATGTAATGGCTCTATTTCATCCACACCATTGTGTAATCACAATGGTATGAAACCTCCCATTAAAACCACACCCACTTTTAGAATGTAATGGCTCTATATCACCCATAAAATTTCCACCCACTTTTAGAATGTAATGGCTCTATATCACCCATAAAATTTCACATGAGAGAGCTGGACCACAGCCATAAACCACCCATAAAATTTCCATCCACTTTTAGAATGTAATGGCTCTATATCACCCATAAAATTTCCACCCACTTTTAAAAACAATGGCTCACAAAACCCCATAAAAATCGAACCCACTTTTAGAGATCAATGGTATGAAAACCGCCATAATTTCCTTACCCCCCTTTAAAAAACAATGGCTCTCAAACCCCATAAAAACTAAACCCACTCTTAGAAAGTAATGGCTCTATTTCAGCAATACAAATTCGATTAAACAATGGCTCTCAAACCCTCCATTAAAACTACACCCCCTCCTAGAAAAGTGATGGCTCTATTTCAACCATACAAATCAAACAAATCAATGGTATCAAAATCATCCATTAGCAAGGTTCTAGCGCAAGCACCTCCCGAGAAAGTGATGGCTCTATTTCGACCACACCAATTTTCCGGAGCGAGCAAGCGAAAAGTCGTTGGGAGGGAAGGGTACCCCCTTCGGCGCCGCGGACGGCCACCCCCTAAGCATTGCACCGACATGGGTTCGTTGTTTTGCAACCATCATCTGCCAAAAGTATGCATACATTCCGAACAAGCGAAAAGTCGTTGGGAGGGAAGGGTACCCCCTTCGGCGAGCACCCCCTTTTAGAATCTGCGAAAAGTTAGACTCTTATATGGAGGAGGAGGACGGTTCCAATCAGCACTTTAGATGTGATATAGACACTATAAAAGAGGCATTCAGAACAGAAGAATGTGTCCTTCGAACTGAGGACCATTAATTATCTTTTAATAGTTCGAAAACTGTTAAAAGATTATGATCGCCTACTCCTTTATTGCATAGTGACCGTGAGCCAAGGTATGGATACCATCTTCCAATATATGGCGCTTGTCATCTTTTCCTGATAGGGCAATCTTATTGACTTGTATGGAATGAATCTCATGCTTTGTGCTCCTGATGAGATTCATGGTTCTATGCTGTACTTCTTGCTTGAATAGGCAGTTCTTGTAGTCCTCGAAGGATATCCTGTTTTTCACGACACATTTCTTTACTCCTTTCGACTTTTTCACCAGGTCAACCTCAGTTTTACAGGCATACATCTTAGATCTTAAGCCAACGAACTCTTCTAAGATCTTCCCTGCATTTTCATCCTTCATCTTCCCCAAGACCTTTTTATTTACTCGAGGCATACCATACCTATTGTTTTCTGGATAATCTGATGTATCAAAGTAGTCAATCATTCCTTTCATATCCTCATAAAAGTCCTCGGTCTGTATGTCATAGATGTAACTGTCAGTGTCCATGTACAATAGCTTGATATCGTCCCCGTATTTAGGCTTCATAAGATTATAATGGAAGTCATACATCAGATGCTTCGATAGATCTAATATACTCATGCCGACGTATATTGGCTTATTAAAAATCACTTTCGTCTTGTTCATATGCACGGCGGCTAATCTTTCGTCAAAAATGGTCCTTCCCTTGAAGTTGGGCTTAGCAACTAGCTTCTCCGCTTTCTGGGGATCGCACACTAGCCTAATATCGAGTCGCTTCCTGATATTTTCCATCGTCTTGCCAAAGACCGAGTTGTTCATAAGTTTGTAGAAGTCTTTCTCAAAGTCGTTGGTTGCCTTGGTCCTCATATCAGTGTTCAGGTCTATGTACCTCTTCAACCAGGGAGACTGCTGAAACTCCAACACTTTGTGCACCTTTTTGAGCTTCACCCCCAACTGCAACAGCTGCTTCAAAACCCTGTAATGAACCACATAATGCTCTTTGTCATAGAGGGTCGTCAGTAGTTTTGGCTGTTTTGAGCCATCGGGCATCCTGCTCTCAGGTGCTAGAGGTATGTCTGAATGGAGGTTGTGCAGATGGGTCGGGTACTGTAGGTCGCAATCTACGATGTATCCTTTGTCTGAGTCATCCTCTACTTGGGTCACATCTGACACAGTGCTCCACTTGAAGCCACCATGCGGTAGGTATTGACTCATGGCCCATCCGTAAAGGTTGTTGGCGTCAAGGTACATCAGGTAGTTAGACTTCTTGTTCTCGTCATAGTCCCTCATGTACTTGTTGTTCGCCCTCCCATATCGGTTACAGCACTGAGAGATGCCTCCTCTGGTCCCCTTTTCTAGCATGAGTATCATGTCATAGTCTGTCAACAGCTCTAGCTCAACCTCTGTGGTTTTGAGCATGGCGTCCCACGAGAGTCCGGGTGCAGTGAAGTACCATGCAGGATCCAACTTATAGGTCTTTAGACAGACATCTCTAAAGTGTTCCATGATGTCGGCTAGGATGAGTACATCAGTCTTCACATACAAATCGGAATATTCACCCAATGTCTTAATGTTGAATGCCTTCCATACCCTTTTAGCGTGCTCGTAGTCCTCATCCTTTATGTGTGACTCATTCAATTGGTTGTAAAAGTCTTCTTTTGGGGGCAGCTTGGTTTCTTCGCATTTGTCCCACGAGTCCATGTAATCGTATGGATAGACGCCTTTTCGGGTGACGAGGTCCAGTTTGTCCTTGGGGAAGTACTTGGCTGTCTCCCTGAACTCCTTTACGTTCTTCGCAAGACTGTCGAGGCTAGCGGCCATGAACTTTAATGAGTCGACAAACCTCAACTTTATACCAGGTACCTTTACTTTCTTCCCATCGCCTACTTCTACAGTTTTTGCCCCGACCTCCTTACTGAAGGAAATGTACCTCTCCTCGTTGTTCGGGATGACGTCGATATCACCTTGGTCTCTACCGAGCTCCTTTATGAAGAGATGGGCGTCGTAGCCAGATAAGTTGTGGATAAACACTGGAATGAACGAAGGCTCTTGATACTTTAGGTTGCAAAGGTTGTGAGCAGGTCCTCTGTAGTTCGATTCACATTTCGCCGGATTGAGAAGATGGTCATGATCTCTAACTTTTCGGAAGTCAGGTTCATCCTTGGGCGAATAGGGTGAAGGTTTCTTCCTGATATCTTCGTCACAGATGTGGCAAACATGGGTCCTTTGGAAATGCTCTTCATCTTCGGTGGTCATTTTGATGGGTTGCTTCTTATCATAAATGTTCTTTATCGCTAGCGCCTCAGTCTTCACTGTATCAAAGAACAGCTTGGTGGCATTGGGTCCTCTGTATGTGATTGGTGCCTTATAGTCTGCGTGTTTATATTTGATGTAGACAGTGAAGCTCATAGGTTCATGCTTTTGATATTTATGTGAGAATGAGCTGTCTTTTGTAGGGCGGCAGGTGTTTATCTTGTTTGTCAAGCACTCGAAGTCTCCATACATCACAAAGGGTAATCGTAAAGACCTTTGATAGTTTTTGAACCGCAGAGATTCGTTCTCCTCGGGCATTACAATCTTTACTGGTGTATTCTTCCTACAATCCGTTTCATGAGCTCGGAGGACCTCTTCGGAGTAATAAAACAGCAGGCATCTCTCACAGGTGAATATCTTTCCGTTGTGTTTAGTCACTTGTCCGCTTATCAATTTGGAGAGGTCTTTTATCCAACAGTAATGACTGTGTCCTTCCTTATTCTTTATGTACAGCAAATTGATGTGTTTGTCTTCCTTATTTTTAGTGATTCTCAATGGGTAAATATCATTACCTTCGTATGAATATATGTTCACCGATATCTTATTCAACTTTTCGAACCTGTTAAATACTCTATCTTCCATCTTCACTGGAAACTCGATACCTTCGAAATTTAGCTCATTATCATATGGCTTATATTTAGAGACTCTATCTACGTGATTATCAGCTGGATAAATAGCAGACAGTATCGCCGACTTAAAGCACTCGTTATCATTTTCATTTTTCACGTTAATGACTGCCTTTTTATCTTTAATTCTTTTCGGTAAATCAATGTAGGATGATCCTCTCAGCGGGTTGTATTTATTGATCCTCACCTCAAGGCTTTTAATTCTAACAAGCGTCCATCCCGAACCCTTAGCAACAAACTCCTCCATTTCTGTCAATAATTTTTGGATAACCGATCTGTAATAAGCTACCAAATCAGTTGATTCTAAGATGACTGCGTTTTCTGTTTTGAAGTTTTTCTCCATTTCTATAATAGCATCGTCTTTACCCTTTTGATAGTCACAGAGGAATTCGAAATTAACCTTCAAACCATGCAGCCTCTTTATGTGTTTAGTGATGAGTCCCCGGACTAGTGATGCCACATCGTTCAAAAAGTCGTTGGGAAGCATCAGGTTGTGTTCATTTTGGATGTCGTACGTCTTCAAGCGAGATTCAAAGGCTGTATTAACTTTGTGGAGGGTGTAGAGCCTTCTCTCTCGCGTATCTAAAAACAGGTCTGAATCAAACCCGAAGTGACGGTTGATCAATACGCTTTCTATGTATGCTATGATGTCTGCCCTCCTTCCTAACCTGGAATAGCCTCTAATGCCATGCGTTCGACAAAATTCCCGTAGTTGGGGGAGAGTCATGTGATGTAGTCGATGCTCCACCCTTCCACACTCTGGGAGAGCCTTCTTTGGTTTATAGTTTAGGTGCCCTTTAGATTGTAGGTGCTTATTCATGCTTGATCCCTTAAATAACTTACCGCAACACCTGATCTTACGCACTCTGTTCTTCTTTGGCTTGCTAAACAAGTCATTGTGGAAACTGGAAAAGCCGTTATGATATTGAATAAGGTCGACCAGCTCCAACTTTTTAAGTTTCGAGTAACCTCGAATATTATTTTCACGACAGTAGCCTTGCAACTGTCGAACGGTTTTAGATTGAAAATCCATTTTGTCTTTCTTTATAACTACAATTCTTTTCTTTAAATGCTTTTATTACTGAAGGGGTATACTTTAAACGATTCAATTTTAATGAGTATTTCAATCATTAAAAATATAGTCATATCTACATCTATTAAATTATGGAAGGGCATGTCATCGTTGTCGGTCGATCGCTATCTATTAAATTATGGAAGGGCATGTCATCGTTGTCGGTCGATCGCTATCGCTATCACTATCGCTATCACTGTCAACCTGATATATTGAAAAGGTTTCGTAGAGGTTTCGAAAAGGTGGTTTTTTTACCACGAAACCCTCTAATGGTGTACAATAATATAAAACCCTGAAGCCAACATATAATCTTAATAATCTTATTTCATCCCTGGTCAAAATCATACCAACCCTGGGTATATCATTTTTTAAAAATATAATTGAGTTATTCGACAAACGTATTAGGATAGATTTCCCGTGCTCAGTAATGTCAGAAACCAAATATAAGCCATCCACTGACTCAAAGTTATCAGTACTCAAATCGTTTAATTTTTTTACAATACGATCCATATTCTTTATTTAAAGGAAAAATATATTCAAACTTGAGGAAGGTAACAAAGGGTATCTAAACATTTAATGGTTGATCAACCATTAAATATTATTATGAATACAAATTTTATGGCAGCTGGAGTGTCCACTTGATTTCTTCAATTTTTAGAAATGGTTGAACTGTGAACTCAGCATCACATCGTAAGAAAATTTTTAATTGGTCATCTTTTTTAACCTCTCCGAGAATTAACACGAATTCAGTGGCTACTTTTATCTTGTGAACGTACTGCTTGCTATTAATGTATAACTTAACAACGATTAATTCATCGATTATCTTTTGAGGATCAAGGTACAATCCCAGTCTAAAAAAACCGTCTCGAGAGAATTTACATTCTGAGTTCAAAGCATCACCGGAAAACTTCGTAAAAATAACGGCATTCGCATTGGTACTAGGTCTAAGAGTTATGTATCCTGATGTGGTGGTTGCATAACATACTTTATTGTCAACATATTTTTCCAAGTACTTTTTATTAACCGCATTCATGTCTTCAATAGGGTCAGCGACATTGCCTATCCTTTTACCTTTAGCGTCAATGGGTCTTCTGTCAACTAAACTCAGGTACTTCTGATCTAAACCTTCCATAATTTTTGCTATCTCTTCTCGGAGTTCAACCCTCAGCGTGTGAGTGACGGTAGTGGAGTTACGAATTAACTCAGCTTCCAGATAACTTTTAGTAGTTACATCCCGACTCTCAATCGGTGTCTGACAGTTTTTCAAGATCTTATTTTCCATATCGTAGTTACCGTCGTGTGTGAGTTTAAACCCTATGCCTGGAATACCAGGAGGTCCTTGTTCTAATTCTTCATCGAAAAGCGGGTAGTAGGCAGCCATTTATTTAAATATAAAATAATTTTTATAGTCATGGACTATAAAAATTAAAAATGAACTATAAAAATGGCTTATAATTTCAAAGTCTTGATCATGGTAATATTTTGATTGTTAATATTTAAGAGGCATTTCTTGTGCTCTTTTAAGATGAAGTAAAAAACATAATCTTTGGGGGCAGCGTTCCTTAACCTCCAGTTAAACTCAATCATTAAGTTATTCGTATCGGTATAGTTTTGATGATGAGAGAGATTAAAGCAGATGATTGGATACAACTTACCAAAATTCGAATAATTGACCATACAACCTGTTTCAGACGTGATGGTGTTGAGTCCAGATTCCAAAAAGGCTGTGTATAATCGATTATAATCACTTTTCTCAAAATCCATCATGTAACTGACAGTTGGCACTTTTACATTGTTGATAATTAACCAACATTCCGTCATATCTAAGTTATCAAACAGCATGTTATTGTGCTTCGAATTTTCGTATCTTTCAGTGTACTGAGGAATTACGTACAAAGATAAGACTTCATCAGAAGTAGCTTTTATGGTATAAGAGCCGCTAGCGTTTTTATAGAAAATATTAGACTTTACTATGCTGTGTTGGTTCCAGTTTATTTCTACATCCTTATTCGATAACTTTAATTCGTTAAATATTGAAGCCGCCGCATTTTTAAATCGTACGTAAGGTAGCCAGAGTGATAAATCTTCTACAACGACTTTATAGATCTTATGTTGCTCGTTGGTGTACAGCATATTTAGACTGTGATTTCTCTGGAACTCAAATTTGACTTGGAACCCCGTGATTACTTTTTTATATTCACGGAAGAAATCAAACACGTACTTTAGTGGGATCCATATAGTTACAACCTTGCTATTTTTAGTGAATTCGCTTCTTTCTGTAAATCCCTGGTTATGGTTCTCATTAATTCTGAATTTTTCGAAAAACTCAGTAATCTTTGTGGTATCTACTAACGTGCCATCATATTTCAAGCATTCTCTATCAGCTGTGTCCGACGTATCAGTGTAGAACAGCATATTTGTAGCTTCGGCAGAAGAATAGTCAGGCGTAAAATGTATTAAGCCCAACACTTGTCGCATAAGAGCGGTATAATTAATGTTGGATTCTATTTCAGTGGTTCCTAATGTAAACCTGTTAGCATTGATCAAACCACCTCCATTCACGAGAGCTACATTATCATTCACTATGGCAGTACCATCATTGTTAACAATTTTCAATTTTTGCTGTAAATAACCGTTAGAGTATAAAATGTTGGCGTTGGTGTCTTGAATAAAGAAATGGTAAGAGGCATTTTCCATAGAATTATCACTATTTTCATGCCTTACCTCTCTATATTCGAAACTTTCGATGTCATCATCGTAATAATAATTGGTGCTGTTTAATTCAAATATTTTATTCATTTATTATGAAATAAATTTTTTTTCTTCTCCTCAATTTAATAGCTATATGGCTATTAAATCGAATTTAGATAAACTTTAGTCCAGCTCCATGTTTTTTCTGCTTTGATAATATCTCCTTTATTTTATCCTGCACATACTTACCTTCTAATTCGGCCTCCTGCAGGACGTCGGAAAAGAACCCTCTTCCTTGTATCTTCTTACTCTTTCTTTGAAGTCTGTGTTTATTCATTTCTTTATTATAGGGCGATAAAATTGTATTGTACTTCTTGCTTATTGAGCGGAATTAAATCACCTCTATGATTGGTTACTTGCATTCTGATTCGGTAAACACTATCCATTCGAACAGGGTAAAACAGAGGTTTGTCAAATGATTTTATAATCTGACTACCTGGACGATTACTGTTTGTAAATGAATAGATGACGTTTGTAGAGTTGAAACCGTTGATATACGCCCCCTCTGCGACATCGCAATGTATATAAATGTTATCGTTTCCCCCAGATAAGTCAGCAATGTACTTTCCTACTTGTTCAAGCTCTTCGTGGATTTTAGGCTCGAAACCTATAAGTTTATGCAGGTTTTTGGTTTTCGTTAAATCGATCTTATACCCGTCTTTTAACTTAATGGCTATTCGTTGTCGTTCCTCCACTATACCGAATTGTATCGGCGGATCGCTTCCAAAAAAATTAATCATGTAACGATTCAGCCCCTTGATAGTGTAATTTCCATCTGGTATCGTCAAATTTAACCACTGCTGACCATCAAAGTATGATAATTCCTCATCTTTGATATTGTCCCATGAAACGTACATCGAAAAGGACTGAAGGGCAATCTGTTTAAAGGTGAAAGGTCTAGTGTATTCAATCGTAAAATCTTCTGATTTTTCCGCGTTTTTAGAATCTAATATCAATAGAACCATTTTATTTATAGAGAACATTTTTTTCATTGAAGTCGCTGGGTTCTTGGGTAAAAGAATATAGCACATCTACAACTGGCTTACCCTTGTTTCTTTCACGAATGTACTTCATACAAAAGTAGCCGCATTTGACGGAAGCAGGGTGCTGTAGAAAGCTCGAGTTACACCCGATATTTTTCTTTCCAGAAGTCAGTAGATACTTCTTAATGTTAGGATGAATTTTGTATACGTGTTCTCCAAAAGGATCAAAATACTCAACAAAGTTATTTTTAGGATCGTTATAGTAGCAGACCCAGTGCGTACCAGGTCCTGTGACAATGTCCAGATTAATAATACCGTTTTCAAACCGACTCATCTTTTTAGGCAACAGATCGGAAGTAAAGACGCCCCTAAACCCCTGTTCATGTTTCATATTTTGTTTAATTACTTCGTCTGATATTCCCAGTTTTGATAGACGCCCTTTCCAATGGGTCTTTTTTTTACACATCCAGATCCTGAAATTTTTTCCAAAGCTTTCTTTGCTCCATATCCAGCCGCCCCACTTGCAGCACCTAGTGCTAAAGCCTTGGCCCCAGCAATTAACGCAGGTAATAGAAAAGGTAGAAAACCACCCGTTTTCTGGAGCTGCGTCTTACTGATAGTGATACGCTTCCCCTTCCCAATTTGAGCTATCTGTGTTCGAGTTAAATGTATATCTTTGTTGGGGGCTTTTGTCTTATCTATTTGTAGAGATACTTCTTCTCCTTTCTGGTAT
The DNA here is from genome assembly GCA_951213105.1 of Amaurobius ferox. Taxonomy (NCBI): domain Eukaryota; kingdom Metazoa; phylum Arthropoda; class Arachnida; order Araneae; family Amaurobiidae; genus Amaurobius; species Amaurobius ferox. Next base: position 116,531,346 of record OX578150.1, on the reverse strand, counting down.
GCAGATTTTAGCTTAGCAATCTGATGATCGCTTAAATGTATTTTAGTTTTTATGTAATTACTCATTTATTTAATGAAAAATTTTTGTAGTATTGTTTTACTTGCTCGTTGGTCATAGTTCCTTCTCTCAACAATGCATCCAATAAATCGACGACTTGATTGTGTAACTTTTTACTTTTGGACCCTTTACATATCTTATCAGTCAATCGGGCTAAAATTTCCATTTTGTCTTCTACTCCTTTACCGATATAAATTCCTTTTCTTTGCAAGTCTCTGAGTCGATCCCGATAATCTCCTAACGTAGTCATATGATCTCTCAAATAATCAGCCTTAGCTAATAAGCGATCTTCTCTTTCTTCATCCTTTTTAGTCATTCGAGACATCTGACTCATAATGTTTCCTTTTTGACGAGACATTTTTAGGTAAGTATCATTTACTTTACTCATAATTTCTTGCAAAGTTTCCTTGGTCTCATGGTACAATTTTGAGGGTCTTGGAAAGTTATTTTTCTCTAAAAACTCTACATCCAATTTTTTATCAAAATCATAGACTTCTAAAGGCGGTTCAATAGCTAGAGGAATGTGATCAACAGCATCTTTTATAGCCTGAATATTCTCCTTTCGATTAATTTCTTGTTCTTGTAGCTTTTCAGTTACAGGCTTGTGAAAGTCCGATAGTGCTTTCTGGATACCTAATTTTTGCTCAAGTTGTTGTTCGTTGTTTTTTCTAATTTCAGCCTGAAGCTTATAAACTTTAAGTTCATATTCAACTTCCTTTCTTAATTTCTTATTTCGTTCTTTTTGTATAGCATTCATCTTTATTATTATGCAAAAAAATTTTTACTTAAGCAAATTAAATTTTTACTGAAGCAAATTTTTAACATTAAATAAAGATGATTCAAATTAAAAATTATACAGAAGCAGAAGAACTTGTCGATGCAAATCAACATTATTTATTACCTAAACACCCTTTCAGACTTCTAATCGCTGGAGCTTCAGGTACTGGTAAAACGAACTTATTGTTGAATTTTATATACGACTATCTCGAATTTGATAATTTGTTCGTTTGTGCAAAAGATATGTACGAACCCAAGTACGGTAAACTGAAAGAAAAGTACACAATGTTTGAGGGCGTGGATATTGACTCGATAAAGTACCCCAAAAAGAAGAAGAAAATTATCCTAGAGTTATATGAAAGATTCGGCAAGAAAGGAACTTTATTCTCCTCTGATACAAAAGAATTTATAAAAGTGGATGACCTGGACCCATCTTGTAAAAATGTTGTTGTCTTTGATGACTGCATGACTGACAAGGACCAGAGGAGCATAGAAGATTTTTTCATCAGAGGTCGGAAGAAAAACGCCTCAATCATTTATCTTTCTCAATCTTATTATAGAACACCCATTGTTATCAGAAGAAACTGTAATTACTTGATATTTTTTAATATTCAACCGAGGGAGATTCAACAGATCATAAGAGAGATAGATGGTAGTTTGACAAAAGAAGAATTCAGTAGATTATATAAAAAGTGCATGCAACAGCCGTATGATTTCTTTATGCTTGATTTAGTTAATCCGGCTCTGAGATATCGGAAGAAATATTTCACCCCTATAAATAAAGATGGAAGAATACTTGCAAAAGAAAATTTACGTATATAGAAAGAGCTACCACCACTACCATAAAATTAGTGTCACTATGACCGTTAGCAAGTTCGTTTTAAGTTCATTGGGTTTATCAGCTTTTGTACTTGTTCCCTTAGCTGCTCTGAGCTTAAGCGTCGGTATTGTTGAAGTTATTGATAAAGCTTTGAATATCGCGGAAAGGAAAGAAGAGTACAAACAGTCTTACAAGTTTTACAAACAGCTGCTCAATTCATACAAATCGAATACCATATCAGAAGAGGAAGTGTATAAGCGAGAGGAGGATTTCATCAATAATTTAGTCTACTTACCCAGAGAAAAATATATGAAACAAACCCTGCTGAATGGATATCAATTTGTGAGTAAATAATTTTTTATATATAAATAAATGTGTGGTAAAAAGACTTGCAATAAAGGAAAAGGTGTTGTTAACGCAGCAATTAATAATTTACCGTTTGAAATGCATCTGCCAGGGCATCAATTTACAGGACCAGGAACTCAACTGCTCAGAGGAAAAACTAGACTGAACCCCGATTTAACATACAAAGAATGGAGTAGGCCTATTAATAGGGTTGATGATAGTGCCTATAAACATGACGTGTGCTACATTAAAAACAAAGATACCGAAACCAGAAACAAAGTGTGTGACTCAAACATGATTAAAGAATTGGACGACATTCCCAATCCAAGTTTTCGTGAAAGGCTAGATAGAGCTGTTGTGAAGCCTATTATCAAAGCAAAGAAGACATTTGGAATGGGCTCAAAAATATATTGTCTCAAATGTAAAACACACACCGACACTAAAGATGAACAGCATGTCACCTCTAAAAACGCTAGACCTATGTTGAAAGGTATTTGTGTGGGTTGTGGTTCTAAGAAGTGCCGTTTTTTACCGCTGAAGGGGTAACTGAGAAGGGTTGCCCCGAAAAGGTTTATTACGATCCCGAAACAGGATTTTGTGGCATAAATGTACTGAGCAGAAAAACTGGTTTAAGTCGAAAAGAAGTCTCGGATTTTTTACACCGACAGGATGTATACACAAAGCATAAACCACTTATCCGTAAGTTCAAAAGAAGGAGAATTTACGTGTCACATATCGACGACCAATGGCAAGCTGATTTACTGTTTGTCTATAAATTTGCGAGAAGTAAGTTTAATGATGGTATCAAGTACATATTAACAGCTGTTGACTGTTTCAGTAAATATGCATGGGCTGTTCCTCTAAAGGATAAATCAGCAGAAGAAGTAACTCAAGCATTTAAAAAGATCTTCAAAGAAAGAATACCTGAAAGGGTTCAAACAGATAAGGGTTTAGAGTTCGTCGGAAAAACAACTCAAAAATTATTCAAAGAAAATAATATCCAATGGTTCACAACAGAAAATGTTGAAATAAAAGCTGCTATGGTTGAAAGATTTAATCTCACTCTTGGTAATAAAATAAAGCTCTACTTGTGTGCAAATAACACTGAAAGATACATAGATGTATTGGGTCAATTAGTGAAGAATTACAACAACTCATACCACAGAAGTATAAAAATGACTCCTGTTGAAGCCAGTCTAGAAGAAAACAGTAGTGAAGTCTACCGCAATTTGTTTAAAGAAAAGGTCATACGTAAACATAAATACCAGGTAGGCGATAAAGTAAGAATATCTATATATAAGTCTACCTTCAGAAGGGGTTATCAAGCAACTTTTACAGATGAAATATTTGTCATTTCTGAAGTATTAGAAACCGACCCAATCACTTATAGAGTTCAGGATTTAAATAATGATGAGGTTAAAGGCACTTTTTATGAATATGAATTAGTAAAATATGATAAGAAAGACAATGTGTATAAGATTGAAAAAATCATCAAAAAGAAAGGGGACAAATATCTAGTTAAATGGTTAGGTTATCCTGAGACTAGCTGGATTGATAAAAAAGATTTAGTTAATTAATTTTTAATAGCTTATTCGGCTATTAAAAATTATAATCACTTATCGGGGTCATACCTCAGCTCTTCGTGACATGTTGTTCAGACGTATCAGCCGTTTTTTTTAATTTATAGGGTAAAAACTCCAATTTAATGCTTCGAAGATGGTTCTGCAGATTTCTTCATTCTGAATAAGCGTCTTTTTGAGTTTAGGTAACTTAACTAGAAGGCGTGAAATATAGATGTCGTAACCTCTTTTCCGTAACATATGGTATAAGATATAGTCTTTGCTGATTATGTTTTTTCGCTCTGGGTACATCTCCTCATATTTATGGATATAAGAAGAAAAGTCGTTCAAAAGCTCTTCTTCTTCAAAGGGTAGGTTATGCAAACCTAACCATTTAGCCAGATTTTTCATTCGATGTTTTCGCCTCTGTTGTTTCTGCATGTTTAAATACATATCGAGATTATTGATAGGGGGTATATTTGGATTATACCTCAGCTCTTCGTGACATGCTTGGCAAATGTACCAGCCATCATCATTTTGAATTACATATTCGTGTTCACATTCATGAGTTTTCAAGTCTCCGTCTGAGGAAACTTTATTGTCCAGACCTAACATTCTTATTACTTCCAACATTTCCTTCGATGCTTCGATCATCTTTTATAAGTTTGACAATTTTTTCAAACTGATCATGCAACTTTTTTAAGGATTTTTTCACTTCTGAAATGTCATCGCTATAAACATCTAATTGAACATACTGATAAAGAATTCTATAGCAAAATATCTCAGACTCAATTTCATTCATTTATATATATCTTTGTTTTCTTTAACTCAGATAAAATACGAAGCAGTATTATTTTCCGCTTGGAGAGTTTCGACCTTGTTTTCTACTTCCTGCTTTCATAACGTCTGTAGCGAGCGCTGACCTTGTCTAACATCTCTTCCTCTTTAAAGAGTTCTCTCAGAGGTAGCGGTAGAAAAAAGCGGAGATTACGAGAATCAAAGAGAGATGGCAGCACTATATGGGGAGGAAGCACTATATGGACAGGAGTGGAATTTATTTTTCGCGATTGATTTTAAGCATTTTATTCTATATTTTTTAATCAGATATACAATAGTGATAGATATTTTGAAGAATTCTTACATTATAAGAGGGAAATAACTTGTTTAAAGTGCTATTTTTGAAGATTTTCGCCTGTGGTGTAATGGTTAAATTAAAGGTATGTGTATATTTAGATGGGTACCCATGGCAAACGGTTAGCGCGCAGACCTATTAACATCTAGGTCCCAGGTTCAAATCCCGACCTCTCCCAGGTTGTTAATCAATCCGGGTTGATGGTTTATTGAACTATACCGAGCCAAAAATGACATGTCGGCTTGCTTTAGTCGTTGTTCCAATAAAGCAAGCACTCATCGATAAAAAAGTGGTGGGCGGGCCCGACGCTAGGCGTCAAAGTCTTACAGTGTTGTCCTTATATGTTGTTTGTAAGCCTCAGTGGCGGTAGGCTCAGAGTGTATTTGGTCTTGAATTCGGCTCATCAAGAAGGGCCCCTTGGTGGGTCGAATTTGAGATTGAATATACTCTGAGCCTACCGGGGGGCATTTTGCAAAAATTTTTAGGAGTTATGGTGGAGTCATTAAAGTAAGTTCTCGATCTTGGCCTAGGCGAGGGGTCAACAAGACATGGAGTTAGTGATCCGGACCGCGATTTAATAAGACAGGGAGTGGGACTGGGTTGTTTGATGCTGGGTTGTCTGATGTTCTGTTTATCGAGGATCAGCTGTATGATAACTGGTTTGTTCTGATTTCCCGGGTTGATTTGGAGCTGCAGGGCGAGTGTCTTCAAGGCATCTTTTTTCATCTTCTTCAACTGATTCTCTGTGGGATCTTTGAGCCACTCGTTACAATATGATGGTCTTCTTGCCAATTGTGGCCGCGGCACGGCCGCAAGGGCATCCTCACACTCTTTTTGCAGCTGCTTGTACACAGGGCCGTTCTTCTTTATCGTCCGGCCAGTTCGAGGATTGACAGTGGGGTTACTCATCCATTCTTGACAGTGTGCTGGCTGAAGATCCAGTGGGTCCCGTGCAGCCTCCTTTTCGAGCTGTTTGTAGACAGGGCCATTGACTTTTATCTCGTAAAAGTTGCCGCCTGAAAATCGGTGTATATTTTTTAATGGTTATGATACCATTAAAAGAAAATTTATTGTTCAAATTTAAACATTTGCGCTGGTAGTGCTTTCCCGACATCTTTAGTTCCCAAATATACAAAGAATAGAGGTTTAATCTCATTAAGCTTCATATAGTCGGACGCATTTTCGTCGCATCGTTTCGGCAGATACAAATTTGAGCCGTCTTCTAACTTCACTATTAGTTTATTACCATATTTGGTGGTGATCTGTTTAATTTCCATGACAGGGTTTTTTACGTCGATATTGAGCTCATGCATCTTCTTGAAACTTCCTTCCAATGTACTAATTGCGTTTAGTTTGTTCAACAGTTCCATGGTTTTTGTTCTTTCTCAACATTAGAATTCTTTTCTTTAAGTGCTTAAAATGTTGTTGGGGTATCATTTTTTAACGGACCCGCAGATTCTAAAAGGGGGTGCTCGCCGAAGGGGGTACCCTTCCCTCCCAACGACTTTTCGCTTGTTCGGAATGTATGCATACTTTTGGCAGATGATGGTTGCAAAACAACGAACCCATGTCGGTGCAATGCTTAGGGGGTGGCCGTCCGCGGCGCCGAAGGGGGTACCCTTCCCTCCCAACGACTTTTCGCTTGCTCGCTCCGGAAAATTGGTGTGGTCGAAATAGAGCCATCACTTTCTCGGGAGGTGCTTGCGCTAGAACCTTGCTAATGGATGATTTTGATACCATTGATTTGTTTGATTTGTATGGTTGAAATAGAGCCATCACTTTTCTAGGAGGGGGTGTAGTTTTAATGGAGGGTTTGAGAGCCATTGTTTAATCGAATTTGTATTGCTGAAATAGAGCCATTACTTTCTAAGAGTGGGTTTAGTTTTTATGGGGTTTGAGAGCCATTGTTTTTTAAAGGGGGGTAAGGAAATTATGGCGGTTTTCATACCATTGATCTCTAAAAGTGGGTTCGATTTTTATGGGGTTTTGTGAGCCATTGTTTTTAAAAGTGGGTGGAAATTTTATGGGTGATATAGAGCCATTACATTCTAAAAGTGGATGGAAATTTTATGGGTGGTTTATGGCTGTGGTCCAGCTCTCTCATGTGAAATTTTATGGGTGATATAGAGCCATTACATTCTAAAAGTGGGTGGAAATTTTATGGGTGATATAGAGCCATTACATTCTAAAAGTGGGTGTGGTTTTAATGGGAGGTTTCATACCATTGTGATTACACAATGGTGTGGATGAAATAGAGCCATTACATTTCTAAAAGTGGGTGTGGTTTTAATGGGGGGTTTATGGCTGTGGTCCAGCTCTCTCATTTGCACACTACTTTTGGACACCAGCGTATTTCCATAAATAGCCCAGTTAATAAATTTTTAATTTATTTTCTTTCAGAGGTTGAATCTGAGCGAAGATGTTGCTGGTGCCACTTTTATGGCCGCAGGAAGTTCAGCGCCCGAGTTGTTCACTGCCATACTGGGTAAGTTGAGAGGAAAATAATTGTGTTATATTCCTTTTTATCAGATCTTGGTATAAATTCAGAATTAAATATTCTCATTTCCTTCAAGTCCCTGGTATTTTTTACTTTCCCTGAAATGCAGAATAAATGTACAAATGGAGTATTTTGAACTCTCGGATTTTGATGGATCTGCGCGTATTGGGCACAGCCAGACAAGGGCCGGAGGGGGCTAAGACCCCCCTCAAGAGGTATACTCAGCCGCCCCCTGATAAAAATTACTAAATTTTTAGTAGTGATATGAAATTTCATATAAAATGTCATTCAAATTTTGCATAAAAAATTTCTTTTGAGAGGTTTTTATAAATTACTTTTGTTTTAAAGGTCTTTTAATTTAGCTGAATTTGTGATTATACTAATGATCAATTTATTTACATATTTAATTTAAAAATATTTAAGAATTATGACAAAGGGATATAGGATACTTTTGTATTATTATGGGGTTTGCTGTTAAACATTATAAAGTCAAAATCAACTGATAAGTAGGTAAGAGTTAATATTAAATATTAACTTGTATTAACTTTCAGAATGTTTCTACAAATTATTAATAGCTTTATTACTAGTTAATGCTTACATTTAAATCAATTGTAATTATTATATATTAATATTGATGTATTGTAGCTATACAAGGTGTCCCAAAAACATTGACCTCTGCTTTCATTCCTTAAATATTGATCTAAGACATATATAATAAATTACAAAGTTGCGTAAAAAAAGGTACAGAATTTTATGAAATCGATTAAAATTTTCAAGGGAATTAAATTTTAAGAAATACAAAATTTAAATTTTTATACGACCCCCATACAAAAACACTTCCAATGAGTAAAATGTGCCCCATGCACTAATAAGGTGATGTACAATATTTCAGCATTTTATCATAAAAAGTCCCAGAGATATGAAAAGATAAAAATGCTGACTTAAACCACTTTTCGGTGCATCGACACGGGTTCTCAGAGGGGAAAAATCATGTCGGCAGATCGCGTTTCGGGGGTTATACGCAAATTACGAAAGAAAATAATGCTTACATAAATAAATAATAATTTTCTATTTATTGGTACAGAAGTAGAGTTAATAACTTTACACAAAGATTACAAAGCTCGTTAAAAATGTTTTCCATCCATGCCAAAGATCCATTAAAGATAAGAGGCAGACATTATTTGCCTATGATGCATTTCTGCGTTGCGTCATTGGCACTCTTGCTGTAAACATTTACATTTTAATTTGTGATTAATCCCTCGCCAACTTTGTTTAAACATATCTCTGGGATTTTTTATGATAAAATGCTGAAATTTTGTACATCACATTAGTGTATGGGGCACACTTTACTCATTGGAAATGTTTTTGTACGGGGGCCGTATAAAATTTCTTCAAATTTAATCCGCTGAGAATTGTTATCGATTTCATAAAATTCTGTACCTTTTTTTACGCAACTTTGTAATTTATTATATATGTCTAAGATCAATATTTAAGGAATAAAAGCCGAGGTCAATGTTTTTGGGACACCCTGTATATGGATATTAATAATCAGCTCTTAACTTGAAAATATAAATATGCAATTATTTTTTAATAATTTATATGGATTGCAATATATAATAGTAACTATTATGGTTTATAAATGCTAATGACTAACTGTATTTTTGGTGAATTTCTCTCCAGCCCCTCTTCAATTTCGTCTCTGACTACGGCCCTGATTGGGCATTCCAGCATGCCAATGGACCATTTCTCAATGTCTGCGCATGCCAGGAAGTTTCTGGGCGTGATTGCTTTCGAACAAATTAAATGGAATTTGGTTCGATTATTTCAATAGATTAATGTCAGAAGTAGCAATGGACGCTATTTAACAATTTCAACTATCGAATAAATAGTAATAATAGTTTACAAACTATGGAATACTATCGAAACTATCGATAGTTTTCTGTGACGTAATTTTAGGAGTGGGGGGGTGTCTGTAGTGTATCTACTCCATTACACCACTACCACCTGAACAGTTGAGGTGGTTTTGATCTATTGCAGGGGGACAAAGGGGATGAAGCTAACGGCGGATGATAAAATCTTCCAAACGACAAAATTTAATTATTCATTCTCAGTCATTCTTTTAACTGCGTAAAAAACGGCTCATTCAAAATCTTCGCGTCGCTTTCTGTTAATTGTTTTTCGTTTTTGTGCTCTTAACTCTTATTGGTTTCTGTTCTAGTAGAACTAGAAGTATGAGACACCGTTCCTTTTGAAGATTTTGCAAATAAAATGTGATTAAAAATATATTCCCGTATTTTCTTGTCCATTTTAAACAACATATTTAATAGATTTAATAATAGATTATTTATTCATAAAATTAACTCTCACCGCCCAAGTAGCATTGATAAGGTTAAAAATCAAAAGAAATAAAATATACCCTAAAATGCAATGATATACTACATATAGACACTATAGCTGCTACAGAATTTTTTGCTACTTCGATTCTCGAGTTATTCTTTTAAAACGAATGCACTTTAAAGCGGACACAAGACGGGCTAGCCCGATGAAGTTCAAAATCTAAATAAAAATTTATCCAAAATCAAATGATATACTAAATTTACATTTTTTAGCTGCGCCGATTTTCGAATTATTCTTAAAAGCGAGTAAATTTCTATGGCGGGCCCAAGACGAGCTAACCCGACAAGGTTCGAAATCTGATTAATACAATATACCCCAAAGGATAATGATATATTAAATTTATACATTCTAGATGTTTCGATTTTTGGGTTATTCTTTAAAAAAACGAATACATTCCTTTTGTTGGGCTCAAAACGGACTAACCCAATAAGGTTTTAAATCCAAAGAGTTAAAATATACCATAAATGACGAGGATATGCTAAACTTGGAATTTTTAGCTACGCCTGTTCTCGAGTTATTCCGAAAAAACGCGTGAATTTCTTAGGCGGACCCAAGACGGGCTAGCCCGATACAATTCGAAATCGAAAGAATTAAAGTATACCTCACATGAAAAGGATATATTAAATTTAGATTTCCTTCTTTCTTTGATTTTCGAGTTATTCTTTAAATCCGTGTACAGTCCTATGGCGGGCCCAGAACGGGCTAGCCCGATAAACTTCAAAATGGAAAGAACAGAAATGTACCACAAGAGAAAACGTTATACCAAATTTCACATTTCTGTGATGAATGAACCTGATTATTTTGAACCTCAAAGGTTTTGAACGAACAGTAGATCAAGTTAAATAAAATTTTAAAAATACAAATATATACTTAGCGCAATCTCTCTGAAGATCAAATGACTTGGCTTTTGATCTCTTATTCGAGACCAGCGCTATCTGGCGGTGGCGACATTTGGGGGGAACAGCTCCCGGCATTGGTAGGTATAGGTGGTCGGCCCACTATTACTTCTCGGCATTGTACCCGGTGCTGAGTAGATTCTGGTACGATTCGGAAAAAAATAATCCTCAAAAATTGTCAAAATCGAAAATAAAAAATTACGTATGCACAAATATATGAATTAAATGCTTGTTTTATATGTAAATTTTGATGATGAAAAGAATAAGACGAACCCCATTATACTTGGACCCGCCGTCGTTCTCTAGATATTTTAGTTTATTTGCATTTTTGTTATGCCGCCTTTGAAAATACGTCCCGATACCAAATGAAAACGAAATTTGAATTAAAAATGCACATTTGGCGTAATTTCACATAATCATGCGTGTTATTTTGTGCCGTTAAACTCGATATAATGAATTATTAAAGAAATAGAGAGAAAATGAATTGAAGTCTGTAAGGAAAGTCATGTGCTGCCCACCTCAGATTTTTTTAACGCATTTTATATTGCTAAAATTGTGCGGTTACTTTCAAATATTTTTGCAGAATAATTAAAACTTATTATGACATACATTTTAACAGAAAGAAGGGAAATATTTAATTGTCTGATGTACACATAAAAAGATGTTATAATACAAGAAATACAAAATACGTTTTCTATAATCATATGCACCATAAAATAAAATAAAAAAAATAGTTGGGGAGAAACGCCCTTTTTCGAGTTCCTTGTGACATACTGCAATATCTATATAAATGAAATTGAAAATCTGCCTGTGAGTCTTTTTTTGCCTTGTTTTTTTTCTGTCTCATCATCACGAGTGAACGACTTCACCGAATTAGTAATACTTTCCTAGATTCTGACACCGATTATGTTTCAATCGGAAATAAATACTCTAGAATATTAATGTGGGGTACGACAGCCTAGTGGTTAGCGCGAGGAGTTTCACTCGGACGACCCGACTTCGATTTCCGTCTCTACCCAAACTATCGCCGTGCTCACGCGGAGTACGGGCACGTGAAATATGTGGGTGTGTAAGTCTATCAGAGAGGTTGGTGATAGGGGAAGGAGGGTACGGTCCCTGTGAATGCCTTTCCCACCGGGTTCGGGTCTAAATTGGGTGGCACTTCCGGCCGTCCAAACAGATACTTTACACCTTCGGATAAGTCAGACGTCTGGGTCAAAGAAGAATCGATGAATACTGGAAGCCTATTGCTTTTAAACGGGATCGAATGTTCAGACGCCTCCCCCCCCCCCCCAAATTTTCGAAATTTTGAACTTTTTAAAATATCATTAAAAAATTAGAACCTTTAATGTTACGTAAATAATAATTTTTTACGTAATTTTTCATTTATATCATTATAATCACACATACTTTAGAACGCTAGAATGAACCTCTTTCAAGGTATTGCACATATTTCTAATAAATTTATCAAAAAATTTAACGAACGGTATGGGTCAAAGAAGAGGAATATTAATGTGGGAACGCCAACCCACTGATTAGAACACGGGAATTGCACTCAGAGGACCTGGGTTCAAGTCCCGGCTTTGCCCAAACTGTCCCCGTGTTCACGCGGAGTGCAGGCGCATTTAATATGTACGTCTGTTAGTTCTTCCGATAAGTTGGTTATAAGGGGAAGAAGGGTACGGTCCCTATGGATGTTGCCCCCACTGAATTCCGGTCTGAATTGGGTGACACTGTTCCGGCCACCCAAACAGATACCTCACACCTTCGTGTAGGTCGGACGGTCTGGATCGAAAGAAAGAAAATGATTGTATGAAAAAATCAAATGGAAAATTTTACTCCAGATATTTTTCGCAATGAAATTTTAAATTTACAAACATGCGACGCATATAGAAATATCGAAAGTAAAATTAGTACGATATTATACAGGAGATTAAAAACATATGCACTTATTTATCAAAAATGAAGTGAGAGGAATTCTTTACGCAGCTCTTTCTTAAACATACCTTCTTAGAATGACTTAAATATATTCCAATTCCAAAACCAACATCCTGATTAATGATCATGAATTCGAAAAATACTCGAAGCTCACCCCAAGTATAAATTATGCATGACTATTTATGAGGATCTCAAAAGAATTGGGGGAAATCTCAGCTAAAGTTGACTATTTGTTGTGTTCATTAAATCTTTTGAACATTTAATGATCAATCAATCGATCCCGGTTTCCGGGGAATTATGAAACAAAGTCGAACAATGCGTATAAAGAGGAAGTTATAAATAATTCTGAATATATTAAACGGTTATTCTTTGAATTCATTAAAAATATGTTGGCTATGGCTAAGATTTTCAAAACTTCAGAATTATGGTAGGCGAGATAGTGTTTTATAATAATGAAACGATAATCTATTTAAGATATGGAAAAGAGAGATTTGTTTATGATAACTTAACTTTATTTTACTGGAATATTAATGCAATCAAGGTAGTGAACGTAGCAAAATTTTCTTATCTCATTTTCATGGAACTCGTCCATTTTTATTTTCTCATACTACTCATTGTACAGAGAGAATATTTTGTCTCTCTTTTTCTCTTTCTCTTTACCAGGAGGCATTGCATTGTATTTAAAATTTTGCAGTTTGTATTAAAATTAGTTTAAAATATTTATATTTACATTTAATAGTTCTATTAAGAATGATACATTTCTTATTGTTATTTACAAATTTTACTCTAAAATGGCTACACTAATTTCTATCTTTTTCAGTGGCATTACTAGTCATTACTTTCTTTATATACATAATGTATAATGGAAGTATTGTGACGGGATCGAAAATTCGAATTCGAGTTTTCTATGGAAGAGCACGTTTCAAGTATCCCTGATCACGAATCAAACATTTTTGAAGTGATGTCTGTGTGTGTGTGTGTGCGTGTGTGTGTGAGAGTGAGTTAAAGTATGTGTGTGTGTGTGTCAGTGAGTCTGTGCAGACGATAACTGACGAGCGAATGGACTGATTCGAACGAAATTTGGTTCAAAAATCACAATCCATAAACACTGGAAGCCTATTGTTTTTATACGCAATCGAATGTTCAGAACCCTCCTAAATTTTCGAGTGAAATTTTGAAAAAAATCGTCAAAAAATCAAAACCGCTAATAAAGTTACGCAAATAGACATTTCTTATGTAGTTTTTCATTAGAAAACGCTTGACATGAATTTTAGAACGCTAACATGAACCGTTCTCGAAATATTGCACATTTTTGAAAAAATTATCAAAAAGTCATATAAAATAAAAAAAAATATTTCCTATTGAGAAACATGATTACTTTTCATATGTAATACCATGCGATAAATTGGGTGACATCTTTCTCGTGGATCTAACTCGTTCCATTCATGAAAAAATATACTTTGAGTAATACTTTTGTATTTGATCGCCAATAGTCATTTATCTGCTGTAAGAATAACTTATTTCTCCGTCCATAACGCTTGGCGAGATTTTTGCGACGATTTGGCGGAATGTCGCCAACTTGGCCGCGTTTTGAAATGTTGCTAAATTAACAAAAATCTCGCCAAATGGATAAAAATGACGCTAAATCAATGAAAATGACGACTAATTGTCGAAAATTCAATATCTTGGAAAGAATATAAGTATCTACTATAAGAAAAACTATTTTTTTTACTGTAAAAGTAGTAAATTCATTACATTATATAAGGAAAGTCATATGTTGCCCACATCAGATTTTTGTAACTGTAAAAGTAGTAAATTCATTGCATTATATAAGGAAAGTCATGTGTTGCCCGTATCAGATTTTTTTCTTTTAGTATGTCAAAACTAATTTCTATTTTTGTGATTGGCAACTCCGAAAGTTATGGTTTCTTGTATATGGTGATTATTAGGATGATTATTAGTTCCTTTTTAAACGTTTGGTAGTAATCTCCTTCATTCTTTACTTTTTGGGTAATTATATTTGCTACTGATTTTTTTTCTTTGAGATGCAAAATGGCCTTTATATTCAATGTAACAAGGTTATTGAATGAAAAGGAAGGGTTTGAAGGGATAATTAAGATTGCACGATTTTACGCTTTCTTTGCCTTCTACCCATTGCTATATATTTCAATCCATTCCATTGTTACCTTGATTAGTTTTATTTCCTATATTTCATGGTTTGTTACCCCCCCCCCCATCATTTTATTCCTATGTTTCATTATAATGTTTAACTGATTTTATATGATTAGTCTTAAGTGCATTGCAGTATCGCTTTAGTTTTAATAGTTGGTCTATTAACTATATATATATACTCGCTTTAAAATGAACACCGATAAATCGAATTCTCTCGTCAAAGCTAATTTGCTTTTCCACTGGCAACGCTTCATCATTATAATGACGATCGTTAATACGAATTTTCGACGAAGCGAGCTAATTGCTGTTTCCCTAGCTATATACAGGGTGGTGATTATAATTTAAGTTCCCGGTTTGAAAATGGCCTCAAATAAAAAGCACTGGTCAGAATGATTTGAAATTTTGCGTGAACACTCGCGGAGCAATGGAATTTTGTTTGTGGAAGAAAAAACAGTAGTTCAAAAAGTCACCGCTAGGGGAATAATTGGCGCGCTTTACTACACTAGAATGCAATACAAAAGTAATAAACATTGACTTACTCATTGGCTAATGACGTAATAAATGTTCAATATGTTGTCCTTCGAATACTGAATTAAAAGTCGATCTTTCATCATCATATGCATGCAAGTAATGAAAAAAAAAAATGTCATCCATTGAAACAATGTTAAATTCTAAGCAAACGTAAGCCGTATCTTTTTTCACAAAAAGTGAATTTAACTTGTTTTGCATAATTGCTCTTCAAATGCTGTTGCAAATTTGAATAAGACAGTGACATTGCAATAAACATTTGCTATAAAAACGAAAGAACGGAGCTTGTTTCTCATAACTTAATGAAAAATCTCTATTGTTCTGTCGCAATGACTCTATCATTAAAAGATCATGCTCTTCTTGTCAAATTGTTTTATGAGAATAAAAGCTCTTGTTTAGTAGCTCTTAGAAAGTTCAGAACATTGAAAAAGTTAAAATCTGGTCCTCTGTGTGGCAAAAGCTTGCGCAAAATGATTTTTAAATTTGAAGAGACTGGCTCTTTGAACAACAAACCTAGTAGGGGACGGAAAGCAGTCGATGGAGAGATAGTGGAAGACGTAGCTACAGCGTTAGAAGAAGAGCGTAACGCATCTACGAGTGCACGTGAAATTGCCCGATCATTAGACGTACCCTCCAGTACGATGCAAAAAATTTTGAAACTCATTTTTAAATGTTATCTTTGCAAACTGACCCATGTTCAACAGTTGCTACCTGCGGACAATGTTGCACGTGAAATGTTCGCACTTCAATTTCTGGCTCGGATGCAAGTGGACGATGAATGGTTCTGGAGCGTTTTGTGGACTGACGAAGCACACTTCCATCTCCACGGAACTGTTAATACGAAAAAATTGCAGAATCTGGGCAATCGAAAATCCACAGGAACTACTGCAGGTGCCTATTCATTCCTCCAAAGTCACTGTGTGGTGCGGATTTACAGCAGCGTTTATTATCAGGCCTTTCTTTTTTGAGGAAGTTGGTCCTCATGGCCCCGTCACTTGTTCTGTCAATGGCCATCGATATGAACGTCTTTTGAAAAGTCACGTTATACCCCCACTGCAAGAGCGTCAATGTATCGATAACACTATTTTCATGCAGGATGGGGCTCCACCACATATCGCAAAACCAGTGAAGCGGCTACTTCATAGTCATTTTGGAGATGACAGAATCATCAGTCGCCATTTTCCTGTAAGATGGCCAGCACGTTCCCCTGACCTCAATCCATGTGATTTTTGGCTTTGGGGGCATTTGAAGAATGTGGTGTCTAATAGACACATTACCAATTTAGCGGAACTTAAAGCTAGCATCACGCATCACATCCACAACATCTCTACAGAAACACTCAAATCTGTTGTTGAACTCGCTATTTTGCGCTTTCAGCTTGTTTCAGAATGCGAAGGATAGATTATTGAACATTTATTACGTCGTTAGACAATGAGTAAGTCAACGTTTATTACTTTTGCATTGTATTCTAGTGTAGTAAAGCGCCAATTATTCTTCTAGCGGTGACTTTTTTAACTACTGTTTTTTCTTCACCAAACAAAATTCCATTGCTCCACGAGTGTTCACGCAAAATTTCAAATCATTCTGACCAGTGCTTTTTATTTGAGACCATTTTCAAACCGGGAATTTTAATTATAATCACCCTATATATATATAATGAATTATAACTAATAGCAAGTAATCAGAGAAGAAAAGCTATAAACAATGAGTTATTCTAAAATAGATATAATGTAGGTATCATTTAAAAAAAGAGGTTTAGCGCTATGCTTAAATTGAATGTTGATTCAGAATAGATTCTCTATCAAGACTGAGCATCTATTGCAAATAAACTAGAACAAATTCTTGTTTCTGAATATGGTGATAGTTACTAAAGAAATCAAGTAATTTGCCGAGACCACATGCAATATCCACACAGAGTAAAACGAGTCGAGAACTATCCATGAAAAATGAATTAGATGTGTGGACTATGCTGACTAAGGGGTAACTGGTGGTATAAAAAGGAATTCCAGAAACCTAAACTAGGGAGTAAGTGGTGAGAATAAACTTCCGTAGTTAAGGAAGTGTAATCAGAATTAACCGGAATCATACACTAAATGGTTGCAATAATAATTTAGGTACAGAAAAATTGAATAATAGGGTTTATCAAGAACACCAAAATGGTATGTGTGTGTTATAAACCAACGTTTCTCAATCTGAAGTATCCAAAAGGGGGAGGAGGGAGTACGCAAAAATTTCACATTAATTACGAACGCGAATAAAACGATTTTTTTTATCGCACTCATTTCTTTATTTTAACCTGTGGCCTGCAAATAACGTCAAGTTATATTTGTATGAAAAAAATACATATTATTACTTTCCTTATATACATAATGTATAAGGAAAGTATTTTGACGGGGTCGAAAATTCGAATTCGAGTTTTCGATGGGAGAGCATGTTTCAAGCATCCCTGATCACGAATCAAACATTTTTTAAGTGATGTTTGTGTGTGTGTGTGTGTGTGTGTGTGTGTGTGTGTGTGTGTGTCAGTGAGTCTGTGGAGACGATAACTGACGAACGAATGGACCGATTCGAACAAAATTTGGTACAAAAATTACAATCCGTAAACACTGGAAGCCTATTGTTTTTATACGCAATCGAATGTTCAGAATCCCCCGTCAAAATTTTAAAACCGCTAACAAAGTTACGCAAATAGACATTTCTTATGTAATTTTTCATTAGAAAACGATTGACATAAATTTTAGAACGCTAACATGATCCGTTCTTGAGATATTGTACATTTTTAAAAAAAATTATCAAAAAGTCATATAAAATAAAGAAAAAATATTTCCTATTGAGAAATATGTTCACTTTTTATATGTAATACCATGTGATACATTGGGTGACATCATTCTCGTGGATCTAGCTCGTTCCATTCATGAAAAAAGATACTTTAAGTAATGCTTTTGTATTTGAACGCCAATAATCATTTATCTGCTGTAAGAATAACTTATTTCTCCGTCCATAACGCTTGGCGAGATTTTGGCGACGAATTTGGCGGAATGTCGCCAACTTGGCGACTTTTTGAAATGTTGCCAAATTAACGAAAATCTCACCAAATGGATAAAAATTACGCTAAATCAATGAAAATGACGACTCATTGTCGAAAATTCAATATCTTGGAAAGAATATAAGTATCTAGTATAAGAATAACATTTTTTTAAACTGTAAACGTGGTAAATTCATTACATTATATAAGGAAAGTCATGTGTTGCCCACATCAGATTTTTTTTTCTATCGAATGATGCTAACGCTTGTCACCAATTTCGATTTCAAGTAATCTCAATACGCACCATTTTAACGAAACTAGACAAGTATGTTGGCCGACGAGACGATCTTAACGCAGTCTTGACGCTTCCTAAAAGATTAACGCAGCGAGCGCTTATATTGGGCTCCAGAGACAAACATAGCAATATTTTTAACAATTTCTAAGGCAGTTTGTAATAACGCATTTTCAATTTTAGACATTTGCGTTAGCTCTATACAGGATTTCTCGGAAATTCCTAAAGCACAGCACTAACTTTGTAAGGAAAAATCCATACTTGTCTATCTATAATAATGTTGACCCTGGTCGTTCGAATAAAAGCGACAACGGCGTCTCTGGCAGGGAAATTAAAAAGTTCGGATTACGAATTCGGTATCAAAAAGAGATAGACGAAAATAGTCACTTGCATTTGGCGAATAGAAATCGAAGGTGGCAAATAAAAATTAAAGGCGGTGAATAGAAATTACATTTGGCGACTAGAAATGGTATTAGGGTAATAATAAAAAATATATTTGGCTAATAGAAATCCCATTTAGCTAATATAAATTGCATTTAGCTAATAGAAATTCCATTTGGCGAATAAATATTGCATTTGGAGAATAGAAATTGCAATTGGCGAATAGAAATCGCAGGTGGCGAATAAAAATTGCGATTGACGAATGAAAAGTGTATTGTACAAATGCAAATTAGTTTTGAAAATGCGGTTGATGAAATACAATTAAAACATCCTGAGCAATACATGCATTTGTATGAGATTTGTCATGGAAAATTTTCTTAACCATGCATTATTCATTACGGACACTTTCTAAAAAGTATATTTCATGTTATTTGTAATTTTTAGGCGTGCTGGTAGCGAAGGGCGATGTGGGCACCGGCACTATCGTGGGTTCTGCTGTTTTCAACGTCCTGTTCGTCATAGGGATCTGTGGAATATTCTCTGGAAGAGTAAGTATCACATATTTTAATAATTCTACTGTATTTTTATTTATTAATAAATACCATAAAGAAGTCGCAACGTAATTTTAGACAATTTTTAAAACAATCATTTCGTAAATGCTTTGGTTTCCTCCTTCTGTGTGAATAAGCCAAAAGCTAAGTGTCAAATGTATGCAATGGGCTCAGCGCTACATGCATTCATCGAGTTCAGCGCCAAATGTATGCATTGAGCTCGGCGTCAAATGTATGCAATGAGCTCAAAGCCAAATGTATGCAATGAGCTCAAGGACCAATGTATGTAAGGAGCTCAGCGCCAAATAGATGCAATGGGCTCAGCGTCAAATGTATGTAATGAGCTCAGGGCCAAATATTTTAGCGTTCAGCTTTTGTCTAGATATATCAGCATAAGACCTCCAAAACCCTAACAAAACGCTTATTATATTTCAAATAAAACATATAATTTTTTTTTTACTTTTTAGTGCATTTTACTAAAATTGAGTAACTTCAAAAGATCATTTGCAATATTTTATATAGATAATAATGCTATTTTGATTTGAGTTTTCCACTTTCATAAAAAAAAGTTTTTATTCCGTCAACAAAGTGGAAAAGTTCATTTTTGTGATAGATGTTCTTTAACGTTGGTGTAAATGAGAGCGAAGATAAATATTTTCAAAATATATCAAAAGAATTTATCTCGATATGTAAGGGGGAAAAACATATGCTGGCCAAATCAAATTACAGAGTAATTAAAATTATATCGCTGTTGTGTTGATGTATTTGAAGAATAACTGGTGGAGTGAGGTGAAAATGTAAAAATTTGGAATACGTTGAAATATAAACTACAATAATGACATACAGGATTGCTAGGAAAATATCTGAGCATCTCAATAACTTCCTAATAAAAGGTCCATGATTGTATTTGGTAGGTCTTTCTACAGAGTGTCCCAAAAAGATTGAAACGCGCTCTAATTCTCTACCTGTTGGAGATAAATGGGCAATGTAAATTGCAAAAATGTGGAAAGTAAGGTAGGAAATAAGACTACGTTAATGAAATAGCTCTCCCATTCATTTTCAAAAAGTTACACTTTTTAAATTTTTATACGATCCTCTTAAATAAATTTGGTCAATCATATTTTTTTATTTTTAATGCAACAAGATCATTAAAAAAAACCCGCATATCTGTATCTTTAAAATCAACTGAATTATGATAAAGGAAAAAATCTGACTCATGCCAATTTTCCGTACCATGTGAAAGGCTGTTTTATCAGTGAAAATAGGGATCATAAACAAATTGACTATGAAAATTGTTTAGATCAAAAATACGTTAATGTGTCAAAAATTTTTATCACAAATGCATCTAAATAAAGCACACAGACAGAGTTACACAGACAGAGATCATATAAAGCAGTGGTACTCACTACGTGGTTGGGTATCCTATGTATTATCCTTCAGTTTTATCTTTTTTGTGATATGTCACAAATTTACATTTTCTAAGTTGATATATGGTACTCATTCATTCACAATGTTCAATTTTCAATTAAATATAACTAACTCAATTTTAAAGATATAGATATGCGGTTTTTTTAATGATCTTGTTGCATTAAAAAATATATTTTCTGATTGAGCAAATTTGTCTAAGGGAGTCGTATAAACATTTGAAAAGTGTAACTTTTTGAAAATGAATGGGAGGACTATTTAATTAACGTAGTCTTATTCCCTACCTTACTTTCAACATTTTTGCAATTTGCATTGCCCACTTATCTCCAACAGGTAAAGAATTAAAGCGCGTTTCAATCTTTTTGGGACACCCAGTATATTGAGATGTAAAATAATACTTCAACTCCGTTGTCCTATTTAATAGTAAGTAAAAATAAATTTGCTATAATATAAATGATAGGTTTATTTTACATACTAATGATAGAATATTAGCTGTTACTATTAAAAATGATTGGTAACGATAAGAAAAATTACTAATAATTTTTTAATAGTTTTAAATAGTTACTAATAATTTTTTAATAATTTACATTTCTAATTCGATATAGGGTCCCCATTCACAATGTTCAATTTTCAATTAAATATAGCTCGCTCAATTTTAAAGATACAGATATTCGGGTTTTCTTTAATGACCTTGTTGCATTAAAAATAAAATATTTTTGATTGACCAAATTTGCCTAAGGGGGTCGTATAAAAATTAAAAAAGTGTAACTTTTTGAAAATGAATGGAAGGACTATTTCATTAACGTAGTCTTATTTCCTACCTTACTTTCAACATTTTTACCAATTACATTGCCCACTTATCTCCAACAGGTAAAGAATTAAAGCGCGTTTCAATCTTTTTGGGACGCCCTATATAGTCGCATGGTAAAAGTAACACAGATTAAAAGCAATTGCAGCGCCCTTAGTGGGAAAATTTTTAAATGTTAGAATAACACCAAATCGAGATAGAAGAAAAATATCAATTAGAATGTTGTCGACCATTGTCTAATGCCGCAGTCCCCAAACTTTTCGGCTGGGGAACCACATTTAAGTTTTCAAACATTTAGTGGGATAAAGCAACTTTTAAAAAGTAATACCTGAAATATAACTGTAAAAAAAAAGTGAAAAGTGAAACAAGTTTAACAACAAAATAAATGTAATTTTCAGAATAAAAAATGTGATAAACATTCCAAATAAATTATTTTCGAATAATAATAATGAGGGGCGTGGAACTTCTGTTTCTTTCTCGAACATATAGCCTGGTCTCAAAACCAATGATCTTAATCTTAAATAGTTTGAAAATGTTATTAATTAATTAATTTATTTATTTATTTTAAAGCATGCAAGCTACAGGATAAAGTCACACTAACAGTTTGCAAGATAAAATTCAATGCAAAAATATATAGATTAAATAATTGTAAAATATATTAAAATATAAAATATTTATAACAGATGATTCTTTGAAAAGCACTTTCGGATGAATGAAAAGCATCAAGATTATCAAGAAAGCTGTTGTAAAGTTTACAAAAGTTGTTAGTGACACACTAACGACCAATATATGTACTAAATTCTCTTTCAGCAAGTAAACTCATAGTTCTAGATGAGTACTGGGGAATATGAAACCCGATTTCTTTCAAGATAGAGATACAATCAATTTGGTTATTGAACCCATTCTGGAAGAAAGAAAATAGAATGAAATCTCTTCTATTCTGCAAGCTTTTAACATTAAACAAATCTCAAGGAAAGGTAGCAGATAAAGCATAACAGTATGTACCAGATATTTTTATAAAGTAAATAACTTAAAATTTTATTCTAAGTAATTCCAACATCATTACCATAAATAGAATGAAAAAGCTTCCATACAATAGAGACCGTCTATTCGAGCCTCAACCTTACCAAAGAGTTAAAGGGAACGAAAACAATAACCACATTTATAAAATCCTGAATAATCTCTTCGTGTAATCAAGTTTCCTACAGGATTTAGCACAAATATAAAAAATATGAGACGAAAGGGAAAAATGAGAAGGATAAATAGCACCAGGTTTAGTGACAGAGAAGTTTCTAGCTAATGCAGAGAGTTGCCAATACCATAAGAAAATAAAATAGGTACTTTTCTATGAGTAAAAGGAATAATCCTACATTTGCTAATATTGAGATGAAGTTGGTTATCATTACACCACTTATAAAGAATAAACAACTCAGACTGAATATTATTACAACAGCTAGCATAAAAAATTGAACAGAAAACTTTCAGATCTTTAGCATAAAATAGGCAATTTTTAAAGCAATCAGCAAGATCAATAATAAAAATAATAAATTACAATAAGGATACAGCCCTGATGCAACCCAAAAGTAGCCGAAAATACTCCACTCATGTAAGAACCATAATTAACACACGAAAACCTAAAAGTTAAATAAGATTTAAATAACAACCAAATCAGAACAAAAACCGATACTTTTCAATTTAAGAATTATTGAAAGATTTGAAAAAAAAAATTACTATGAGAAATTCAAGTTCAGCTACATTCCAGTTAATTTTGGATAGGGACGTTGTTCATAATTTTAGTCACTGTGTAATCATTTTGAATCTATAAGCGTATTTAAAGAAAAAATATGGACTTAGAAACATCACACTACGAATTAAATTGTGTCGATGACAAAATTAAACGATGGGCATTTAATGCGCAACATTTTTTCGTGTTAACTGCATATAAACACTCCACATGACCTGCACATTTCGCGATCATACTCTTAAAATAGTTTTTTGTGAACATAAATGGACTCAGCGTTAAGAAGGCAAAAGAAAATATTAATTAACATTTAATTCTATTATTTTTCCGAAAGTTATTGTACATTGCTTAATGAGAATTTAATAATTCTCCAATGCATCCACAAAACAATTCAGACGTTCAAAGAAGTTGAAAATGAAAATAGGTTTTAGTCGACTATACAGGTTGGGAACGCTATCATTACCTGTATGTCACAATTCGTTAGTACCAAATTAGCTAGTAATAGCATTGGAATTGAAAAATATTGTGAAGTGTAATTTTGAAATTAACCACTTTACAACACTTGACTTCTTGCTGTCGGTATATACAGGGTGTCCCAAAAAGATCAAAATGCTCTTTAATTCGTTACCTGTTGGAGATAAGTGGGCAATGTAAATTGCAAAAATGTTGAAAGTATGGTAAGAAATAAGACTAGGTTAATGAAATAATCCTTCCATTAATTTTCAAAAAGTTATACTTTTAAAAGTTATACTTTTTACGACCTCCTCGGACAAATTTAGACAATCAGAAAATTTTTATTTTTAATGCAACAAGATCATTAAAAAAACCGCATATCTGTATCTTTAAAATTGAGCGAGTTA
Organism: Amaurobius ferox; assembly: GCA_951213105.1. Classification (NCBI taxonomy): domain Eukaryota; kingdom Metazoa; phylum Arthropoda; class Arachnida; order Araneae; family Amaurobiidae; genus Amaurobius; species Amaurobius ferox. Next base: position 116,507,145 of record OX578150.1, on the reverse strand, counting down.
TATTTAATTGAAAATTGACCATTGTGAATGGGGATCATATATCAAATTAGAAATGTAAATTTGTAACATATTACAAGAAAGATAAAACTGGATGATGATACATAGGAGAAATTTTTGTGAATTCCGCGTAGGCTCACGATGCAATCACGGATTCTTAAGTACTTTTCAATAGCTAAGCACTTTTTCAATATTAAATACTTTTAAGTATTTTTTATCTAAACAATTTTCGTCGTCAATTTGTTTATGACCCCTATTTTCACTGATGAATCAGCCTTTATCATGATACGGAAAAGTGGCATAAGTCAGATTTTTTCCTTTATCATAATTCAGTTGGTATTAACTCCACTATATTTCCATTCTCCACTATATTTTTAAATAGTCCCCTATTTATCCGATAGGACATGGTCTCGTTACTACAGATAGACTTAACGTTTACATTCAAGGACCTTTCCTTATAAAGCTATTGGGAGTGCTTAAGGAATTTCCTAGCAACTTAATACTTTGCAAAATTATGTAATTCACTGAGCAGAAACAGATTTCCACTTTTTTATTTACAAGCACAGCGTAAACAGGAACAATATGCAGTAAAGCAGCACTTAATTTATCAAAATAAATAATCTTCGTGAGACCAGGAGACTTTAATGCAATTTTAATATTACGGAGATTTACGATATATACCGAATGAAACAAAGCGCAGACTCATAGACGCCAATTTTACGGCAGTCTTGACCCGGGAGGTCATACGACCGTAATAAATTCAGTGCACATAAATTGCAGGTGTAGTTGGGTCAGAAATCTCCTTGGGGTCAAGGCTTATACCATGCAGATTGGTTAACAAAGTGGCCAGTGAAGAAGTGTTGCTGCATCGCCCTGAGGATCAACCAATAAGAGATACGGAGGGCGTATCTGGACCTCAGGCTAAAAGATGTGGCAACAAGTAGAGAAAGTTCAACATTTATTCAGTCAATTAAGAATGGCCGACGAGTGTTCGTTATAAAAATTCAACCTATAAACGTCTAAGAGTCAAAGCAATCATTTAAGAATGACCGTCGAGGAATATGCGTTATAAGATATATGCAAACAATGACTGACCAGTTGTGGTGGCAGCAGTCAATTAAAAATGGCCGTGGAAGAGTGTGCGTTATAAAAATTCAGGCTATGAGCGTCTAAGAGTCAAAGCAGTCAATTAATTAACAATAACCGGCTAAGAATGTTGTGCTTGAAAAATAAATATGCAAGCCATGACTGCCCGGAAGCGGTGGCATTTATCGACAATTACAATGACTGTTCAGCAGCATTAGAGGTGGCAATTCAAGTTCAAGATGCGAAGTGTGCGTTCGTGGATAATTGGATTCCAGGTGTTTTAGTGTCCATGACAAACAAAGGTATGTGCCAATCTGCTAATAATATTAAGTCAGATATATGATTTTCAGCAAAAGTAAAGTCTTGGTCTCACACGTGCTATTTCTCCTCCTTAAGAGTGTATACAAAATTAATGTAAGTTAATCGTAATCATAATATATGTAATAAATAATGTTTATTTTAAAATAATGGAATTCAATTGTGTAGTATGTTAATAATTAATTATATTTTATGAACTCGCACGAAAGAATTAATGGTAAGTTATTGCGGAAAATTCAATTATGCGCAATGTCTTTAAAATTATTCACCACTCTTTTATATTTCAAAAATTCGAATTAGGGAGGGATGACAAAATGGCATAATTAAAAGATTCAAAAACACTTTTCAAAATAAGTAAGTACTTCCACTCGAGACAGAATCTCGGTTTTGTTCTTATTCGTTCCGTCTCAGCTTTCAAATCAACGGAAATTGTTGAAAATTCGAATTGTGACGATATAATGGAATTTTCAAAAATATTTCACCATTCTGCCTCTCAAAAATATGCGTCACACCATTATGCTAAAAATTTAAAACTGTTCTTGATGTTCAGAATTTTTTTATTATGTGTCACATTTTGTGATTACTAGCCGCTGAGAAAACGGGAAGCGCAGTTGAAACGGCTAGTTCCAGATATGTTTAACTGTTAATATATTTTAATAGATTGTTCTGCTCCTATTGATCGGGATTTGCGTGTATTGCATAATATTCCGTTAAGGTTAAATTGAATATTCATAGTTCAACCTCATACTTTACCACTTCACTCTTACACTCCACTTCACTCCTCACTCCTCCTCGTTTTTCACTATACTCTTTCGGTTTTAAAATGTATCAGTACCCAAATCCCCGGAAAACCTCGGAATCAAGCAATCTAAAACCTCAGATCCAGATGTATAACATCGATAAAAACCAAGACACTAAAGAAATATATTTTACATTTATTCATATCAAAATCTCCGAAAACGAGCCTTTCTTTTGTTTTAAATATTTCTATATCGTTTTAGTAGAGATAGAATTGAATTGCACTTTGGAGGGGGGGGGGGGATGATCCTTAAAATCGGCACCTAAGTTTTTGTATTCTGGAATTGTAAAAGTGCTCTGTTTCTCTGAGCCCCGTATTTTATTTTCCAACAATTCACAACCAAGGTTCTAAGGAACACTTAGATTTCATAAACTCCCCTCTGTGGTTTAACGAGAACTTGCAAGCGTTTGCGAAGAAAAGTACAACTTGTTACATTTCTGTAATTAATTCAAAAAATGAATACTATTATGGTTTCAACGTGAAAATTATATTAACACAAAATCATCACATAATATTCAGGGTTCTGCGGAACACTGGGATTTCATGAGCTCGTTTCTGGGGGTTTAACGAGAACTTACAATCGTTCGCTGAAAAATAGTACAGTTTGTTATGTTTTTATAATTGAGTCAAAAATTAACACGATTAAAGTTTTAACGTGGCAATTGTATTAACACAAAATCATTACATAATATTCACGTTTCTGTGGTTTAACGAGAACTTGTAAAAGTTTGTGAAAAAGAAAAGTACAAATCACTGGGATTTCATGAGCTCGTTTCTTTGGTTTAACGAGAACTTGCAAACGTTCGCTAAAAAATAGTACAGCTCGTTATGTTTTTATAATTGAGTCAAAAATTAACACCATTAAAGTTTTAACGTGGCAATTATATTAACACAAAATCATTACATAATATTCAAGTTTCTGTGGTTTAACGAGAACTTGTAAAAGTTTGTGAAAAAGAAAAGTACAGATCATTAGGATTTCATGAGCTCGTTTCTTTGGTTTAACGAGAACTTGCAAACGTTCGCTAAAAAATAGTGCAGCTCGTTATGTTTTTATAATTAAGTCAAAAATTAACACCATTAAAGTTTTAACGTGGCAGTTAAATTAACACAAAATCATTACATAATATTCACGTTTCTGTGGTTTAGCGAGAACTTGTAAAAGTTCGTGAAAAAGAAAAGTACAGATCACTGGGATTTCATGAGCTCGTTTCTGTGGTTTAACGAGAACTTGCAAAAGTTCGCTAAAAATAGTACATTTCGTTATGTTTTTATAATTGAGTCAAAAATTAACACCATTAAAGTTTTAACGTGGCAATTATATATATTCAGGTTTCTGTGGTTTAACGAGAACTTGTAAAAGTTTGTGAAAAAGAAAAGTGCAGATCACTGGGATTTCATGAGCTCGTTTCTGTGGTTTAACGAGAACTTGCAGACTTTTACTAAAAAGAAGTACAACTTACTATATTTTTTGTAATTGAGTCAAAAATATTAACACCTGAGGTTTCAATCTGACTATTACATTAACACAAAATCATTGCATGATGTTTGGGGTTCCACGGAACACTGGGATTTTATAAGCTCGTTTCTGTGGTTTAACGAAAACTTGTAAAGGTTTACGTAAGAAAAAATAAATACAACTTGTCAAGTTTTTGAAAGTCAGTCAAAAACTTAACATCATTGAGGTTTTAACGTGACACTTATATTAACCCAAAATTATTACATAATATTCAGGTTTCCTAAGAAAATCCTTATGCACTCCAATAACTTTGTAAAGAAATGTCTTGTGATTAGGCAAATGAATGGTGATTAATCAATGCTTCACAACTTCGTAGTTGGCTTTTTTGTCTATCTCGCTTTACCGAGTTCTTTACCCTAGCGTTTTTATTTACCCGCTAAATTCGCTGCTATTTATTTATTTTTCGTGCATAAAGATAACATCATTGAAACAAAATTATCCTTTTGCATTCGTGCAGACTTCTATTACGCGGTAGATTATCAAGCAACGTAATTTTGAGTGCGAGTAATTTACGCGCGTTATTATCGTTTGCCGAATGGAAACAAGCATATGCACCTGTTCGACGATTTAGGTTTACTTTAGTTGTTTTAAATAAGTAATAAATTAGGTTATGTTAAAATACATTTTTGCATTAATAACACTTTATACACAATATCTCTTTCTCATTTTATAACTTTCATCTAATTAAATCGGAGTAAAAATTCCATACGTTCACCAAAAATTATCCGTAAGCATACATTTAGTCCTAACTGACACTTAGCGCTTCCACCGTTATTATCACTTGAGAAAGAAAATATAAAAACCAATTTAATGATATAATTTTGAGTCGTTTTACCAAGGTAGATTATATTCTATAAAATGTATACTAAACATGCATATAGTATATATTTTTAAAGATATCTTTGACATAATGATAACAGTCTTCATTTTAATATTAGCGAATGTTGTGTTGTTACTTTTGCTAGTAGAAAAGTACCTATTTTATTTTTCTATGGTATTGGCAACTCTGTCTTGGCTAAGAATTTCTCTGTTACTGACCTTATATGTCTTATATTTGTGATAAATCCTATAGGAAATTTGATTATATAATAAAGATTACTCAGTATTTTATAAATGTGGATACCGTTACTCTTCTCTTTAATGCCTTAGTAAGGTAGAGATTTGAATAAAGAATATGCTTTCATTGGAGATCTTTTCGTGCTATTCATGTTAACAATATAAAACTATTTAAAATAATCTTTTAAGATATTTATATTATAAGAAAACTGGTACTTACTCTTATGTTTTATCTGTTACCTTTCTTCAAAATTTGTTAAATGTTAAAAGCTTACAGAACAGAAGAGATTTCATTCAATTTTCATTCTTTAAAAATGTGCTGAATAATAAAATTGATTGTATCTCTCTTGAATGATTTCGAGTTTCATGTTCTTCAGTACTGAACTACGAATTTATTTGATGAAATAAAATTTAGTAGAGATACTGGCTGTTATAGAGCTAGTAATAACTTTTGTAAACTTTACATCAGTTTTCATGATTATCTTGATTTCTTTTAATCATCCGCAAGTGCTTTTAAAAGTCGTATGCTGTAAATATTTTAGATTTTAATGTATTTTACAATAGTTTTATCTGTATTTTTTTATACTGAATTTTATCTTGCAAACTGTTACTGGGACTTTGTCCTGTAGCTTGCTATTTTTCCTGTACTTGTTATTAAAAATTCCATTGTAGATTAAAAATTACATTATTAAAAATTAAATTATTATCAAAAATTAAATTATTAAAAATTAAAATTTAAAACTATTAAAAATTAAATAATAAAAATTATTAAAATATTAAATATAAAAATTAAAATTAATTATCAAAAATTAAATCATTGTTAAAAAATTATTATTAAAATTTACAATACAGATTCCTGTTCTTGCTATTTTTGAATAAATAAATAAATAAAACTTAATCTTTTACATTTATTAATTTTTAGTAAATAAAAATTTTCCCGATTTTTCTCAGATACTCACCAGTATTGAATACAAATGAGAGAGTCGAGTGGAGGCTCTCTCCTGATATTTCGTGTTGCTGACATTCCTTTCCTATTTCAGATTGTGGAACTGACTTGGTGGCCTTTGTTTCGGGATTCCGTATTCTACTCTTGCACCGTTATCATGCTCATTGCGGTAAGAATTGAAACAATTAAGTATTTATGACTCACTATTAACCGATGGGAGATTTGTAGTTATAACTGAATAACTATACTAACAACACCTTCAATTTTCTTTAATTTTATGTTGTATTAAAAAATTTCTGAATGTTATTGGAACTTTTCATTATTTGAACATTTTATTTCAAACTTTCCTCAGTAAGCACGTTTTATTTTAATTTCTTAGATACATTCAGAGAAATTTTCTTTAGAAGCTCCTAAGAACGGACGAATAATTGGTGATTTTCGGCATTATATTTAACAAATTTACATTCGTTTGCAATAACAGTAACTAAAATTTGAACGACTATTTAGTTTTGCTGGGGTATTACTTTTTAATTTCTCTTCAGCGCATGCAAAGATATAGGGAAAGTATATAGGAATCATGTCGAAAATGGCAACTTGAGATTTTGACGGATTTACATGTTTCAGGACCTCTAAAACACGAAAACACTATTTTTTGCGTGACGTCTGTGTGTGTTTATGTGTGTGTATCTGTGCAATGTTTGTATCCACTCTAACTGAAAAACTAATTGACCAAATTTCATAAAGAATTATAGGTAAGTCACTTATGGATGACCCCGATTAGATTTTGTTGATATAAAAGAAATCTGCCTTTTTTACGAAATGACCCCCCAAAACCGCATGCATCCACTATTCCTAGTAAACTGACTGACCTTATTCCACACAATTTGGTAGATAAGTCCTTTGTGAATTACCCTGGTGCTAATTAGATTTGGGTACAATTCGGGAAAAACCGACGCGGTGGTCGAACGGACAAGGCTAGCGGTTCCAAGCGATCGTTCGGCCGCCGCGTTGTGAGTTCGAGTCCCACGTAAGGCATGGATTTTGTGTTGTTGGCGCAGTGTGTTCCGCCCCCCTCTGGTGCGCCTGTGGCAAAGTCCCTGGACGGCTAAATGGTTCACGTTTCTGGCCGATGTATAGGAGAATGATGAAAGTCAAGTGTCTGGCCATTTGATTAAACAAAAAAAAAAATCGGGAACGAAAAGAACCTGGCAAATTTTTTTTTTGGCAAATGGCTTTCAAAAATCATCAAAATCTAACATAAAAAACTACGTCTGCTGAAATGTATGCATTAAATGCTTGTTCTATACGCATTTTTTGACCATGGAAAAAATAAGACCAATCCCATTAATCTGGGACTAGCCGTTCTCATTTTAGTTTTTTCGCCTTTTTGCTACGCCGGCTTTAAAAATACGTCTCGTTACCAAATGAAAACGAAAATTGAATTGAAATTGCAAATTCGGTGTCATTTTAAATAATTATGCAAGTTGTTTCGTGTAATTAAACTTAATTTAATGAATTATTAAAGATATAAAGAGAAAATATTAATTTGAGTCTAGAGAAAGTCATGTACTTCGCATATTAGATTTTTAACACTTTACAACATAGTTGAAAAGTGTTTATGACTTTGGTGCCATTCTGTCTGTCTGTCCGTTCGCACGATAACTGCCGTAAAAATGTATAAAAATGAAATTTTAGTATGTTGTTGAGACGGTGTGTGGGACATATGGGAATGTAAATGAATAATATCACCCAATAAGTTTTGAATGGAACTTGGGTTGAAAAAATGAAATACATTGAACCCTATGGGACCTAATTTTTCAAACATTTTTTAAGCAAAGTTAAAATTCACAAATCTGCTTCGAAAATTTTAGGAAATATTCAAGTTATCCCATAAAATATATAAAAAAAATTACAGTAAAATATATTTGGTAGGTTTTTAAATAATAAAAAATAATTACACCCATATAATATGAATAAATCACGTGACCCGCTTCAAAATAAAATATGGCATCCATCTTTTTTCCCAGAGTAAAAATTGTGATTTGGAGATTTCTTTTAAATTTATATTTAGTATTGCATCCGTCCTAAAACCGCTTTATTTTTGAGTATTTTCTGTGCATCTATATTCTGCGCCAAAGCAATTACAATATATTTTAGTTTAAATGATCCTCAAACTTTGTTGTTATAAAATTCACAAATTGCTTTGAAAGTTTTAGGAAATATTCAAATTATCCCGAAAAATATGAAAAAAATTTCAGCAAAATAAGTTCGGTAGTTTTTTAAATAAAAATTAAAATAATAATTACACCCATATTATATGAAGAGATCACGTGACCCACTTTAAAATAAAATATGGCATCCACTTTTTTTCCCAGTGCAAAAATCGTGGTTTTTAAAGTTCTTTTAAATTTATATTTATTGTTGCATCTGGCCTAAAACTGCTTTAATTTTGCATATTTTCTGTGCATCTATATTCTGTGAGAACACAATTACAATATTTTTTAATTTAAATGATCGTCAAACTTTGATTATTTTTACAACGAAGCCCAATTTTAATGGATTCAGAATGTAAACAAGTGATTGTAAGATGAGTTGTATAAGAATTGCTGAATTTTTTTCACGCAAAATAATTTAACTCTGGAGTCTGGAATAAAAGTGTATGAATGAAATATTCACTGCTTTTACATAGAGAGCCAGACGATTTATATTTCGATGACGTCCCTTGAATAAAGTTCACTTTTTTTCGATGAAGTTTTAAGTTTTCAAGAGTATAAATTATTCTAATGCTGTGATAATTAAAAAAATATCACCGATGAATGTATTGCAGTTTAGAGCTGTTTAAATAAAAGTGCATTTCAGTTAGAATGTGTTTCATAATCAATGTTTTATGCATGATTGATCTTGTTAATTTTGGATTCGTTCCTAATTAATTATTGCCCCTGTTGCTTATACGCAGTTGCTTATACGCAGTTGGCCGTGTGGTCTGGGATTTTCGCGCTTATACGCAGTTGACGCATTTCAGTTTAATTTACGATATACTGGATTCCTAGCAAAGTCTTTAAGCACCCCAATAACTTTGTAATGGAAGGCCCAAGTCTGCACACGTTTAATCTGTCTATAGTAAAATGACTATATCAATCGAATAAGAGTGAAAGTAGAGCTCCTGGAAGAGAACTTAAACGTTAGAACAACAAACTCTAATAAACCGAGATAAAATACCAATAACAAAATTTGAAAGGTTGTCTAATGAGTAGGAATCGGAATCAGGAACAGAACACGAAAACTGAAGTCAATAAATGCCTGTCAAGAAGTTGCATTATGTGAGCCTGTAACATGGTGGCATCTGAAATGCTTGTCAATTTACCAGGTATTGTTCTTTCCCCAGTTCGAATATACATTGTTGTTAACTTATGTATATTTGAACATTAGGGCTCCGTGAAGTTGGCCCCCCCGTGGAAAGCACAAACGACAAAAACTAGTGGAATCGTTTGTACTTCGTTTGTGCTGGTTTGTGCTGCAAAAATTTTCATTTGTGCTTCTTTCGTTTTCGATTTATAGCATTTTCTTTTCCGGGGGGGCTAACTTCACGCTCAGCCATTGTTTACATAAGAGATATTACATGAATATCGAAAAAACGTTTATGCCATTCGTTTGTGCTTCGTTTGTGCTGGTTTGTGCAGCAAAAATTTTTCTTCTGACCCTTTTCAAATTTGAACTATAAAGCTTTCATTTGTTTGGCGCCAAAACTGGCTTTGTTGACATACAAGAAATTTAAGGAATTTCGGGAAAACGTGTATGCCATTCGTTTGTGCTTCGTTTGTGCTGGTTTGTGCCGCAAAAATTTTCGTTTGTGCTCTTTTCGTTTTCGATTTATAGACGTTTCTTTCCCCGGGGGGGCTAACTTCACGATCAGCTGTTGTTTACATAAGAGAAATTACATCAATATCGAAAAAACGTTTATGCCATTCGTTTGTGCTTCGTTTGTGCTGGTTTGTGCAGCAAAAAGTTTTCTTCGGACCCTTTTCAAATTTGAATTATAAAGCTTTCATTTGTTTGGCGGGAAAACCGGGTTTGTTGACATACAAGGAATTAAAGGAATTTCGAAAAAACGTTTATGCCATTCGTTTGTGCTTCGTTTGTGCTGGTTTGTGCCGCAAAAATTTTCGTTTGTGCTCTTTTCGTTTTCGATTTATAGACGTTTTTTCCCCGGGGGGGCCAACTTCACGATCAGCTGTTGTTTACATAAGAGAAATTACATCGATATCCAAAAAACGTTTATGCCATTCGTTTGTGCTTCGTTTGTGCTGGTTTGTGCAGCAAAAAGTTTTCTTCGGACCCTTTTCAAATTTGAATTATAAAGCTTTCATTTGTTTGGCGGGAAAACCGGGTTTGTTGACATACAAGAAATTAAAGGAATTTCGAAAAAACGTTTATGCCATTCGTTTGTGCTTCGTTTGTGCTGGTTTGTGCCGCAAAAATTTTCGTTTGTGCTCTTTTCGTTTTCGATTTATAGACGTTTCTTTCCCCGGGGGGGACAACTTCACGATCAGCTGTTGTTTACATAAGAGAAATTACATCGATATCCAAAAAACGTTTATGCCATTCGTTTGTGCTTCGTTTGTGCTGGTTTGTGCAGCAAAAATTTTTCTTCTGACCCTTTTCAAATTTAAACTATAAAGCTTTCATTTGTTTGGCGGGAAAACCGGCTTTGTTGACATACAAGAAATTAAAGGAATTTCGAAAAAACGTTTATGCCATTCGTTTGTGCTTCGTTTGTGCTGGTTTGTGCCGCAAAAATTTTCGTTTGTGTTCTTTTCGTTTTCGATTTATAAACGTTTCTTTTCCCGGGGGGGTTAACTTCACGATCAGCTGTTGTTTACATAAGAGAAATTACATCAATATCCAAAAAACGTTTATGCCATTCGTTTGTGCTTCGTTTGTGCTGGTTTGTGCAGCAAAAAGTTTTCTTCGGACCCTTTTCAAATTTGAATTATAAAGCTTTCATTTGTTTGGCGGGAAAACCGGGTTTGTTGGCATACAAGAAATTAAAGGAATTTCGAAAAAACGTTTATGCCATTCGTTTGTGCTTCGTTTGTGCTGGTTTGTGCCGCAAAAATTTTCGTTTGTGCTCTTTTCGTTTTCGATTTATAGACGTTTCTTTCCCCGGGGGGGCCAACTTCACGATCAGCTGTTGTTTACATAAGAGAAATTACATCGATATCCAAAAAACGTTTATGCCATTCGTTTGTGCTTCGTTTGTGCTGGTTTGTGCAGCAAAAATTTTTCTTCTGACCCTTTTCAAATTTAAACTATAAAGCTTTCATTTGTTTGGCGGGAAAACCGGCTTTGTTGACATACAAGAAATTAAAGGAATTTCGAAAAAACGTTTATGCCATTCGTTTGTGCTTCGTTTGTGCTGGTTTGTGCCGCAAAAATTTTCGTTTGTGCTTCTTTCGTTTTCGGTTTATAGCATTTCCTTTCGTTTGCTTCGTGTGAAGTTGGCCCCCCCGTGGAAAGCACAAACGACAAAAACTAGTGGAATCGTTTGTACTTCGTTTGTGCAGGTTTGTGCCGCAAAAATTTTCGTTTGTGCTTCTTTCGTTTTCGATTTATAGCATTTCCTTTCGTTTGCTTCGTGTGAAGTTGGCCCCCCCGTGGAAAGCACAAACGACAAAAACTAGTGGAATCGTTTGTACTTCGTTTGTGCTGGTTTGTGCCGCAAAAATTTTCGTTTGTGCTTCTTTCGTTTTCGATTTATAGCATTTCTTTTCATTTGCTTCGTGTGAAGTTGGCCCCCCCGTGGAAAGCACAAACGACAAAAACTAGTGGAATCGTTTGTACTTCGTTTGTGCTGGTTTGTGCCGCAAAAATTTTCGTTTGTGCTTCTTTCGTTTTCGATTTATAGCATTTCCTTTCGTTTGCTTCGTGTGAAGTTGGCCCCCCCGTGGAAAGCACAAACGACAAAAACTAGTGGAATCGTTTGTACTTCGTTTGTGCTGGTTTGTGCCGCAAAAATTTTCGTTTGTGCTTCTTTCGTTTTCGATTTATAGCATTTCCTTTCATTTGCTTCGTGTGAAGTTGGCCCCCCCGTGGAAAGCACAAACGACAAAAACTAGTGGAATCGTTTGTACTTCGTTTGTGCTGGTTTGTGCCGCAAAAATTTTCGTTTGTGCTTCTTTCGTTTTCGATTTATAGCATTTCCTTTCGTTTGCTTCGTGTGAAGTTGGGCCCCCCCCGTGGAAAGCACAAACGACAAAAACTAGTGGAATCGTTTGTACTTCGTTTGTGCTGGTTTGTGCCGCAAAAATTTTCGTTTGTGCTTCTTTCGTTTTCGATTTATAGCATTTCCTTTCATTTGCTTCGTGTGAAGTTGGCCCCCCCGTGGAAAGCACAAACGACAAAAACTAGTGGAATCGTTTGTACTTCGTTTGTGCTGGTTTGTGCCGCAAAAATTTTCGTTTGTGCTTCTTTCGTTTTCGATTTATAGCATTTCCTTTCGTTTGCTTCGTGTGAAGTTGGCCCCCTCCGTGGAAAGCACAAACGACAAAAACTAGTGGAATCGTTTGTACTTCGTTTGTGCTGGTTTGTGCCGCAAAAATTTTCGTTTGTGCTTCTTTCGTTTTCGATTTATAGCATTTCCTTTCATTTGCTTCGTGTGAAGTTGGCCCCCCCGTGGAAAGCACAAACGTAAAAAACTAGTGGAATCGTTTGTACTTCGTTTGTGCTGGTTTGTGCCGCAAAAATTTTCGTTTGTGCTTCTTTCGTTTTCGATTTATAGCATTTCCTTTCGTTTGCTTCGTGTGAAGTTGGCCCCCCCGTGGAAAGCACAAACGACAAAAACTAGTGGAATCGTTTGTACTTCGTTTGTGCTGGTTTGTGCCGCAAAAATTTTCGTTTGTGCTTCTTTCGTTTTCGATTTATAGCATTTCCTTTCATTTGCTTCGTGTGAAGTTGGCCCCCCCGTGGAAAGCACAAACGACAAAAACTAGTGGAATCGTTTGTACTTCGTTTGTGCTGGTTTGTGCCGCAAAAATTTTCGTTTGTGCTTCTTTCGTTTTCGATTTATAGCATTTCCTTTCGTTTGCTTCGTGTGAAGTTGGCCCCCCCGTGGAAAGCACAAACGACAAAAACTAGTGGAATCGTTTGTACTTCGTTTGTGCTGGTTTGTGCCGCAAAAATTTTCGTTTGTGCTTCTTTCGTTTTCGATTTATAGCATTTCCTTTCATTTGCTTCGTGTGAAGTTGGCCCCCCCCCCCCGTGGAAAGCACAAACGACAAAAACTAGTGGAATCGTTTGTACTTCGTTTGTGCTGGTTTGTGCCGCAAAAATTTTCGTTTGTGCTTCTTTCGTTTTCGATTTATAGCATTTCCTTTCGTTTGCTTCGTGTGAAGTTGGCCCCCCCGTGGAAAGCACAAACGACAAAAACTAGTGGAATCGTTTGTACTTCGTTTGTGCTGGTTTGTGCCGCAAAAATTTTCGTTTGTGCTTCTTTCGTTTTCGATTTATAGCATTTCCTTTCGTTTGCTTCGTGTGAAGTTGGCCCCCCCGTGGAAAGCACAAACGACAAAAACTAGTGGAATCGTTTGTACTTCGTTTGTGCTGGTTTGTGCCGCAAAAATTTTCGTTTGTGCTTCTTTCGTTTTCGATTTATAGCATTTCCTTTCGTTTGCTTCGTGTGAAGTTGGCCCCCCCGTGGAAAGCACAAACGACAAAAACTAGTGGAATCGTTTGTACTTCGTTTGTGCTGGTTTGTGCCGCAAAAATTTTCGTTTGTGCTTCTTTCGTTTTCGATTTATAGCATTTCCTTTCATTTGCTTCGTGTGAAGTTGGCCCCCCCCCGTGGAAAGCACAAACGACAAAACTAGTGGAATCGTTTGTACTTCGTTTGTGCTGGTTTGTGCCGCAAAAATTTTCGTTTGTGCTTCTTTCGTTTTCGATTTATAGCATTTCCTTTCGTTTGCTTCGTGTGAAGTTGGCCCCCCGTGGAAAGCACAAACGACAAAAACTAGTGGAATCGTTTGTACTTCGTTTGTTCTGGTTTGTGCCGCAAAAATTTTTGTTTGTGCTTCTTTCGTTTTCGATTTATAGCATTTCCTTTCATTTGCTTCGTGTGAAGTTGGCCCCCCCGTGGAAAGCACAAACGACAAAAACTAGTGGAATCGTTTGTACTTCGTTTGTGCTGGTTTGTGCCGCAAAAATTTTCGTTTGTGCTTCTTTCGTTTTCGATTTATAGCATTTCCTTTCGTTTGCTTCGTGTGAAGTTGGCCCCCCCGTGGAAAGCACAAACGACAAAAACTAGTGGAATCGTTTGTACTTCGTTTGTGCTGGTTTGTGCCGCAAAAATTTTCGTTTGTGCTTCTTTCGTTTTCGATTTATAGCATTTTCTTTTCCGGGGGGGGCTAACTTCACGCTCAGCCATTGTTTACATAAGAGAAATTACATCAATATCCAAAAAACGTTTATGCCTTTCGTTTGTGCTGGTTTGTGCAGCAAAAGTTTTCTTCAGACCCTTTTCAAATTTGAACTATAAAGCTTTCATTTGTGTGGCGCGAAAACGGGCTTTGTTGACATAAAATAAATTTCACGAGTTTTAGAAAGGTCTTTATGCCATTCTTTTGTATTTCGTTTCTACCGGTTTGTACCGGCTTGCACCTCAACGATTTTCCTTTTATTCATTTCAGATATATTCGTTTCAGATTTATTGAGCTTCACATTTTCCACCACCTTTCATGTAGCCAGCGAAAGCAGTCTGAACCAACTTTCGTAAAAACAAGCTGCACAATAAGCCCTTGCAATGGGCGCTCATAAAGGAGGTAAGGAGGAGGACTTTTCCGCCTTTAAACATTCAAGGTCACAAATCTAGGTGTCAAGCTAGTCGATATTGACATCTTATCTGTGAGTTAGGAAATATTTCTTCCTTCTGTTAATTTTTATGTAGAGCAAACCTGGCTCAGAACAAGTCGATTCGTTTGCACTAGGGGTGACGAAAGCTGAACTGATTCCACATGCACTAATATTGAATGCTGAAATTAGAAAAAGTATTAAAATGTGTTGAAAAGTTATTAATATTATTTTATCGCAAATGTAATGTTATTCACGAGTGGGTCCAAATTCAACATCCGCGTTCAGCTTGTTGGATTAAATGTTTACAAATTCTTGACTTCACTCCATGAACTTTTGGAACAATATATTATTCGGGATCTAATTGTTGCTGGTGTTGAGAAAGAGGCTGGTGTTAAGATAGAAGCTATAACTTTTGAAAAGCTAGTATAATGGCCTGGCAATGTAAAAAATTTTAAACAGCAGCAAGCTTTTTATTTTGAATCTAAGAAGGTCAAAGATGTTGGAATGAAAACGAAACACAAACTATCCCAAAGCTTCTGAAAAGTTACTCAAAATTGTGACAATGTGAAGATCGGTCGGTTATGTGGAAGGCCCAGACCACACGGCCAACCCTAGGGCTTACGGCAGTTTAATGTGTGGCCGGGAGAGGATAGTCGAAACCGACCTCCACGGTCAGCCACCAAGTTTTAGTCTGCATTTATTTAAAATTCAATAAAGTGGTTACATGGTAAATATTTATATATATATATATACAGACATTAATACAGTTTTACATGTTTTACATAAAATACAGTGGGAAGGGGGGGGGGGCAAAGAAACGTAGATTTTAACAAATTTTGAATTTTGAGGTAAAAATTAAGTTATTTTCTTAAAATGAAATTAAATTTATGTAAAAACGTATGACCAAAAGAATCCGAGCAACCTCGGGAAAAGGGACAATACAGTAAAAACCATCAAAAAGAAAGCAAAAAGAACATGGCTGAACAAAGGTTACATGCAATCAGTTGAGGTAATCGGATAAGACAAAGTTAAATGCAATACATGTACATGGTAAGACTTTCAAATATATGAACAGCCGAGGAACACAGGGAAAACAGATATATACAACAGAGGAATATAAACAGGAAACAAAATATACAAAAGATGGACACCAAAAAGTGTAAGTACAGGAACAATAAGAGACAAACGCCTGGAACAGGGGGTAGACAACATTGACCGAAGAAAATTGAAAGCAGTTGGCACCAAGTTTGCTAAGGAACCTGATGGGAGAGTTCTCTCGCAATTAAAACACAGTTTTTCAACCTATTTAAAATAATTTTATTGGTTCTGACATCAGAGAACCATGTCGCACGAAGATTATCTGGAGGACGGGTTAAGTGAAATTTTGAGGTATGGGGGCAATTAAAAACATAATGATCTACGTCACCATATGAATTACAAAGACAATTTGAAGAACGTTTATGTTTGAAAAAATGAAGATAGTCAAGAAAAGGACCATGACCCGTTAAAAAATAGATTAAGAATTTGTTATAAATTTGAAAATTGAGGTTGACTTTGGGTAAATAGCTTAGAATTCTGGCAGGGTCAGGAGTCCGGGGGGAAATATAATCATTAAGAAGAGATTGCCAATTTTTAAGAAGGAAAGATTTACAATTATTAATCAAAAAGGAGTAGGGAAAAGGTATAAGGAGTGGGGTGCCGGAGATCGTAGCTTGTTTGGCCAGTTCATCGGCGACTTCGTTGCCCTGAATGTTAGAATGGGCCTTGATCCAGGATAAGTTAATAAATGATTTGTAGGGGTGAGCATTAGTTTTAATTTTAGATAGAAATTTCGTTTTATTCTTGATAGATTTAAAAGCCGAAATAGATGACTGACTGTCCGAAAAGATGTTGATTTTTAAATTGTTTTTGCCGGCCCAGAAGATGGCCTGGTTGATGGCCTCAAGTTCGGCTTGAAAAACTGTGTTTCCAGTTCTAAGTTTAAAGGATAATGATTCGATCAGTCGATCATTTTCGAAAATGCATATTGATAAACCTACATTATTATCCAGTTTTGACCATCTGTGAATACATTAAACCTAGAAAACGAGGAAGGGTTTGAGGAAGAAAAATTTAAGACACGAAAGGGAGGAGGAAGGCTAGAAAGAGATAAATTTTTTACAGTTTTAAAATTTTAAAGAGTTTTTATTCTTAATATTGTGTTTTTAATGTGGCTTATACTGTGAGTAAACTATTTTTTAGATACTGACAAGTAGTTAAGAAGAATTTAACGAATTGTTCTTAATTTTGTCATGGCGGACTATAGTGGTTCGACTTCAGAAGAAGTTGAGCCAGTGTTACGCAAAGCATTTTTGGAGTGTGCAACTTGAATAACTTGTTCATTTCTGTTTCTGATAGAAAATCGGCCTTTAAACATAGGGCCAGTCTCGATCTCAATAGAGAAAACGCGCTGAAGATTTTTGAACAAGCATTGAATGATAGGAATAAACCTACAGAGCGGAAGTAAGTTCTGATGACAACACACACTTTTCGGATAAAATTAATTAGCTTTAGTGGAACTTTTGAATAGAAAAGTGCAAGATAATGACACTGACCTCCTTAGGAGAGTGGTCAGCATCGAATAAAAAGTATATTCAGGCAGTAATGGTATAAATGGTATCATAAGGACAGAGGTAAATGTTCACTTCGTTGATCGGGAACACTGTTGGATGGATTTGAATGTGATTAAACTACGTTCGGAATTAAATCGAAGAAATAGTATCAGGGAAAACATGAGGGAAACTGTCAATGATGTTGCTGAATAGAGCAATGGAAATGCTGAACAGTGGCCAAATTTACAAGATGGAGCTAGTATTGCTCAACTGCACATACACAGGGATATGTTTATAAATACTATGGGATCTGGTTTTAAAAAGGCGATAAGGGATATATTGCTACACCGAAATCAAAGACAGTTGTAAACGGTTCATGTAAAGTTTCCACATTAGTGGCGGTTGAGAAATGTCCCAGAATGGGAGTAATATTTCTCTTGAGACTGAGTTCAAATGCGAGAGCCGATGATATTGAAATTGATTTAAAGAACGGTCTTATTGATAATTTCATTTGTACGCCATTAGTTACTAAATGTAATACCTACTTTCCTTTTCATGTTGAGGTCCAGGAACAGGACATGGCAAAGTTGTTGAAAGTGATGTTTGGCCCGATGAATGTTTCATTACCAAATTAGTTGGAAAACTTAATGATAAGCAGATTCTTCAAGAGGGTGAAATGCGTGGCCATGAGAATGAAGCAGGGAAGTGACTACCTGATGAGTCTTTGATCACTGGTGGATGTGTTGTAAATCGTGACATGAAAATTTATTATCAGAATGTTAGGGGTCTACGGACAAAAACAAACAAACTATTCTTATCGGTATTAACTCAAAACTATGATGTAATATGTTTAACTGAGACCTGGCTCTGTGAAAATATTAGTAGTGCGGAATGTTTTGATGACAGATATACAATTATACGTGGAGATTGGACTAATATGGATATTCGAGACCTTCGTGCCGGGGGCTTGTTTATTGTACTCAATTCTAACATTGTGTTCAATGAGTTATCCATGGGTGAAAATCAAACGGAATCGGTATGGTTAAAAATTGATCGTGCTTTTGGTAAATATTTGTTTCTCTGTGTGGTATATATAAGCCCTTCTTCCAGTTTTGATACGTATGATGAATTCATCAATTTGTTCGAAGCTAATTTTAATTTTTTCAATTACGACATTGTTACTATGGGTGACTTTAATTTACATGGTATTGTTTTGCCTTTTGTCATGTCAAATGAGGTTAATTAGACTAATACTGAAATGTTACTTCTAAATTTTTTAAGCTTCTATGAATTGAATCAATTGAATAATGCTAGGAATAGTAACGACAGATTTAGATCTGGTTATTTCAAACGTTTTTTTCAAAATTCATTTAATTCCTATTATGTGAACAAAACCAATTTGTCCCCCAGAAAAATGAAAGCTTTATATTTTGGATATGAAAAGGGTTCGAAGAAATTTTTTTCCGGAACAAACTAGTACAAACGAAGTACAAACGAATGACATAAACGGTTTTTTGAAATTCAATTAATTTCTGCTATGTAAATAAAACCCACTTGTCCCCCAGACAAATGAAAGCTTTATACTTTGGATATGAAAAGGATCCGAAGAAATTTTTTCCGGAACAAACTAGTACAAACGAAGCACAAACGAATGGCATAAACAGTTTTTTAAAATTCATTTAATTTCCGTTATGTAAAAAAAAAAAAACACTTGTCCCGGAGACAAATGAAAGCTTTATACTTTGCATATGCAAAGGGTCCGAAATTTTTTTTTCCCGGAACAAATAAGTACAAATGAAATACAAACGAATGGCATTAACGGTTTTTCGAAATTCATTTAATTTCTTGTATGTAAACAAACCCTGTTTTCGCGCCAAACAAATAAAAGATTTATAGTTCAAATTTGAAAAGGGTCTGAAGAAAACTTTTTGCGTCACAAACCAGCACAAACGAAGTACAAACGAATGGCATAAACGTTTTTTGGATATCGATGTAATTTCTCTTATGTAAACAACAGCTGATCGTGAAGTTGGCCCCCCCGGGGAAAGAAACGTCTATAAATCGAAAACGAAAAGAGCACAAACGAAAATTTTTGCGGCACAAACCAGCACAAACGAAGTACAAACGATTCCACTAGTTTTTGTCGTTTGTGCTTTCCACGGGGGGGGCCAACTTCACACGAAGCAAATGAAAGGAAATGCTATAAATCGAAAACGAAAGAAGCACAAACGAAAATTTTTGCGGCACAAACCAGCACAAACGAAGTACAAACGATTCCACTAGTTTTTGTCGTTTGTGCTTTCCACGGGGGGGCCAACTTCACACGAAGCAAACGAAAGGAAATGCTATAAATCGAAAACGAAAGAAGCACAAACGAAAATTTTTGCGGCACAAACCAGCACAAACGAAGTACAAACGATTCCACTAGTTTTTGTCGTTTGTGCTTTCCACGGGGGGCCAACTTCACACGAAGCAAACGAAAGGAAATGCTATAAATCGAAAACGAAAGAAGCACAAACGAAAATTTTTGCGGCACAAACCAGCACAAACGAAGTACAAACGATTCCACTAGTTTTTGTCGTTTGTGCTTTCCACGGGGGGGCCAACTTCACACGAAGCAAACGAAAGGAAATGCTATAAATCGAAAACGAAAGAAGCACAAACGAAAATTTTTGCGGCACAAACCAGCACAAACGAAGTACAAACGATTCCACTAGTTTTTGTCGTTTGTGCTTTCCACGGGGGGGCCAACTTCACACGAAGCAAATGAAAAGAAATGCTATAAATCGAAAACGAAAGAAGCACAAACGAAAATTTTTGCGGCACCAGCACAAACGAAGTACAAACGATTCCACTAGTTTTTGTCGTTTGTGCTTTCCACGGGGGGGCCAACTTCACACGAAGCAAACGCCGGCCGTCCAACTGGTTACTCTAAGTCCTCTGGACGAGTCGGACGGTCTGGGTCTTCAACACGAAGCAAACGAAAGGAAATGCTATAAATCGAAAACGAAAGAAGCACAAACGAAAATTTTTGCGGCACAAACCAGCACAAACGAAGTACAAACGATTCCACTAGTTTTTGTCGTTTGTGCTTTCCACGGGGGGGCCAACTTCACACGAAGCAAACGAAAGGAAATGCTATAAATCGAAAACGAAAGAAGCACAAACGAAAATTTTTGCGGCACAAACCTGCACAAACGAAGTACAAACGATTCCACTAGTTTTTGTCGTTTGTGCTTTCCACGGGGGGGGCCAACTTCACACGAAGCAAACGAAAAGAAATGCTATAAACCGAAAACGAAAGAAGCACAAACGAAAATTTTTGCGGCACAAACCAGCACAAACGAAGCACAAACGAATGGCATAAACGTTTTTTCGAAATTCCTTTAATTTCTTGTATGCCAACAAACCCGGTTTTCCCGCCAAACAAATGAAAGCTTTATAATTCAAATTTGAAAAGGGTCCGAAGAAAACTTTTTGCTGCACAAACCAGCACAAACGAAGCACAAACGAATGGCATAAACGTTTTTTGGATATTGATGTAATTTCTCTTATGTAAACAACAGCTGATCGTGAAGTTAGCCCCCCCGGGAAAAGAAACGTTTATAAATCGAAAACGAAAAGAACACAAACGAAAATTTTTGCGGCACAAACCAGCACAAACGAAGCACAAACGAATGGCATAAACGTTTTTTCGAAATTCCTTTAATTTCTTGTATGTCAACAAAGCCGGTTTTCCCGCCAAACAAATGAAAGCTTTATAGTTTAAATTTGAAAAGGGTCAGAAGAAAAATTTTTGCTGCACAAACCAGCACAAACGAAGCACAAACGAATGGCATAAACGTTTTTTGGATATCGATGTAATTTCTCTTATGTAAACAACAGCTGATCGTGAAGTTGGCCCCCCCGGGGAAAGAAACGTCTATAAATCGAAAACGAAAAGAGCACAAACGAAAATTTTTGCGGCACAAACCAGCACAAACGAAGCACAAACGAATGGCATAAACGTTTTTTCGAAATTCCTTTAATTTCTTGTATGTCAACAAACCCGGTTTTCCCGCCAAACAAATGAAAGCTTTATAATTCAAATTTGAAAAGGGTCCGAAGAAAACTTTTTGCTGCACAAACCAGCACAAACGAAGCACAAACGAATGGCATAAACGTTTTTTGGATATCGATGTAATTTCTCTTATGTAAACAACAGCTGATCGTGAAGTTGGCCCCCCCGGGGAAAGAAACGTCTATAAATCGAAAACGAAAAGAGCACAAACGAAAATTTTTGCGGCACAAACCAGCACAAACGAAGCACAAACGAATGGCATAAACGTTTTTTCGAAATTCCTTTAATTTCTTGTATGTCAACAAACCCGGTTTTCCCGCCAAACAAATGAAAGCTTTATAATTCAAATTTGAAAAGGGTCCGAAGAAAACTTTTTGCTGCACAAACCAGCACAAACGAATGGCATAAACGTTTTTTCGATATCGATGTAATTTCTCTTATGTAAACAACAGCTGATCGTGAAGTTGGCCCCCCCGGGAAAAGAAACGTCTGTAAATCGAAAACGAAAAGAGCACAAACGAAAATTTTTGCGGCACAAACCAGCACAAACGAAGCACAAACGAATGGCATAAACGTTTTTTCGAAATTCCTTTAATTTCTTGTATGTCAACAAACCCGGTTTTCCCGCCAAACAAATGAAAGCTTTATAATTCAAATTTGAAAAGGGTCCGAAGAAAACTTTTTGCTGCACAAACCAGCACAAACGAAGCACAAACGAATGGCATAAACGTTTTTTCGATATTGATGTAATTTCTCTTATGTAAACAACAGCTGATCGTGAAGTTGGCCCCCCCGGGGAAAGAAACGTCTATAAATCGAAAACAAAAAGAGCACAAACGAAAATTTTTGCGGCACAAACCAGCACAAACGAAGCACAAACGAATGGCATAAACGTTTTTTCGAAATTCCTTTAATTTCTTGTATGTCAACAAAGCCGGTTTTCCCGCCAAACAAATGAAAGCTTTATAGTTTAAATTTGAAAAGGGTCAGAAGAAAAATTTTTGCTGCACAAACCAGCACAAACGAAGCACAAACGAATGGCATAAACGTTTTTTGGATATTGATGTAATTTCTCTTATGTAAACAACAGCTGATCGTGAAGTTAGCCCCCCCGGGGAAAGAAACGTCTATAAATCGAAAACGAAAAGAGCACAAACGAAAATTTTTGCGGCACAAACCAGCACAAACGAAGCACAAACGAATGGCATACACGTTTTTCCGAAATTCCTTAAATTTCTTGTATGTCAACAAAGCCAGTTTTGGCGCCAAACAAATGAAAGCTTTATAGTTCAAATTTGAAAAGGGTCAGAAGAAAAATTTTTGCTGCACAAACCAGCACAAACGAAGCACAAACGAATGGCATAAACGTTTTTTCGATATTCATGTAATATCTCTTATGTAAACAATGGCTGAGCGTGAAGTTAGCCCCCCCGGAAAAGAAAATGCTATAAATCGAAAACGAAAGAAGCACAAACGAAAATTTTTGCAGCACAAACCAGCACAAACGAAGTACAAACGATTCCACTAGTTTTTGTCGTTTGTGCTTTCCACGGGGGGGCCAACTTCACGGAGCCGAACATTAGAGGGTGGGTCATTTTGATAAGGCTGCATATTAAATTCCTGCTCATGTAAGCGTTGTTTACTTTAGCATTCCTGAATAAGACAATAATTAGCCAATAACCATATTGTGCCAAATAAATGCGTTCTGTAACTATTTTGGTGTCGATTGTTATGAGGCATAACACGATGTGCAAACACTGTGCACGATATGCAAACACTGTGTGCAAACACTTACACGATGTGCAAACACTGTTCAGCTTTACCGGCCTCGACCCATAAATAAGGGGGGAGTAATAACTCAACGCAAGTCAAAGTATACAGTGTAGTTTTAATTTCTAGCAAGATGCCGCCTCACAACACAGAGATGTCGAAGTAAATGTCAAAATTGAAACGACAAACCTCTTGAAAATTATGGCTCCTGTCAAGTGTTAAGTTACTCCAGGGTTCAGACGAGACCTCCTGGCAATTGGTACCCGCAGGAATATATTATCAGGAATAATATGTAAGCATACAAAATGAGCGTTATCCCGTAATCCAATGAATATTTTCGGAATTCGTCCCACCCATTTTCGCGCTCAAATGCTACAACAAATGAACGGATGAGAGAACTTTGCGCCCCATTTTTGTACCACCCTACACAAAATATGAAGGGACCCGAATTTAAAAAGTTTAAGTCAGACTACATTTGGATCTCTGCAGAGAAGATCTCTAAATCTGTATGTTTACTTGATCGAAGCCCGATGCCAAAAAATGCATTTCGACATACAGGGTGATTATAATTAAAGTTCCCGGTTTGAAAATGGTCTCAAATAAAAAACGCTGGTCAGAATGATTTGAAATTTTGCGTGAACAGTCGTGGAGCAATGGAATTTTGTTTGGTGAAGAAAAAGACAGTAGTTCAAAAAGTCGCCGCTAGGAGAGTAAATGGCGCTTTGCTTCACTAGATTGCAATACAAAAGTAATGAACATTGACTTACTCATTGGCTAATGACGTAATAAATGTCCAATATGCTGTCCTTCGCATTCTGAAACAAGCTGAAAGCGCAAAATAGCGTGTTCAGCAACAGATTTGAGTGTTTCTGTAGAGATGTTGTGGATGTGATGCGTGATGCTAGCTTTAGGTTCCGCTAAATTGGTAATGTGTCCATTAGACACCACATTCTTCAGATGCCCCCAAACCCAAAAATCACATGGATTGAGGTCAGGGGAACGTGCTGACCATCTATCAGGAAAATGGCGGCTGATGATTCTGTCATCTCCAAAATGACTGCAAAGTAGCCGCTTCACTGGTTTTGCGATATGTGGTGGAGCTTCATCCTGCATGAAAATAGTGTTATCAATACACTGACGGCAGTGTGGGTATAACGTGGCTTTTCAAAAGACGTTCATATCGATGGTCATTGACAGAACAGGTGACGGGGCCATGAGGACCAACTTCCTCAAAAAAGAAAGGCCCGATAATAAACGCAGCTGTAAATCCTCACCACAGAGTGACTTTGGGGGATTGAAGAGGCATCTGGCGTAGTTCCTGTGGATTTTTGGTTGTCCAGATTCTGCAATTTTGCGTATTAACAGTTCCGTGGAGATGGAAGTGTGCTTTGTCAGTCCACAAAACGTCCCAGGAGCATTTATCGTCCACTTGTATCCGAGCCAGAAATTGAAGTGCGAACATTTCACGTGTAACATTGTCCTTAGGTAGCAACTATTGAACATGGATCAGTTTGTAAGGATAACATTTCAAAATGTGTTTCAAAATATTTTGCACCGTACTGGAGGGTACGTCTATTGATCTGGCAATTCCACGTGCACTCGTAGATGCATTAGCGTTACGTTCTTCTTCTAACGCTGTAGCCACGTCTTCCACTATCTCTCCATCGACTGCTTTCCGTCCCCTGTCAGGTTTTATGTCCAAAGATCCAGTTTCTTCAAATTTTAAAATCATTTTGCGCAAGCTTTTGCCACACAGAGGACCAGATTTTAGCTTTTTCAACGTTCTGAACTTCCTAAGAGCTACTAAACAAGAGCCGTTATTCTCATAAAACAATTTGACAAGAAGAGCACGATCTTTTAATGATAGAGTCATTGCGACAGAACAATAGAGATTTTTCATTTAGTTATGAGAAACAAGTTCCGCTCTTCCTTTCTTATAGCAAACGTTTTTATTGCAACGTCACTGTTTGCAGTAGCATTTGAAAAGCAATTATACAAAAAAGATACGGCTTACGTTTGCTTAGAATTAAACGTTGTTTCAATGGATGGAATTTTTTTTTTCATTACTTGCATGCATATGATGATGAAAGACCGACTTTTAATTCAGTATTCGAAGGACAGCATATTGAACATTTATTACGTCATTGGCCAATGAGTAAGTCAACGTTTATTACTTTTGTATTGCATTCTAGTGTAGTAAAGCTCCAATTATTCTTCTAGCGGCGATTATTTGAACTACTGTTTTTTTCTTCACCAAACAAAATTCCATTGCTCCACGAGTGTTCACGCAAAATTTCAAATCATTCTGACCAGTGCTTTTTATTTGAGACCATTTTCAAACCGGGAACTTTAATTATAATCATTCTGTACATTTGGGAGCAGGTATTCACTGCTATTCCGCAGTGGTAACCCTATGCCGTACAGGAAGGAACCGGATTATTTGATACCCTTATGTGAGCACATCTACTCATGTATAGCTCGTATCCAGGCCCGAATATTACAGGAATGAAGTCATGTGTCAACTCTAAATCAAATGGAGCTAGAGCAGAACCAGATTGTTATTTTAAAAACTTATCAGGCAGTGGCGGTAATTTAAGCAGCGAGAACTTCGCCCCTTTCGCCACACATGGGTTACACAGCTCTGGAAATAGATGGCGATGTATTGAGACACCTCTTTGGATCCTATACACTACAGCTGAGCCTTAACAAACGTGTGGATTTCATATTACAATGCCCTACAACTTTGAAATTAGCTTTTATGATCTATATCTCTTTATTGTTCGTTGTTTTAACTTTTAGATATCTCCACTACTAGCACTGGCATTTTTTTATTTTTTTATTCGATCGAAATTGGTTACTTTACAATAGATAGAGCTAGCGTGTGTCCTCATGGGCCTTTTATTTTGGCCCGGATCTGCCCCAAACTATCCCCGTATTCACATAGAGTACGGGCACGTTAAATATGTGGATCTGACTTTGAAAGTACTTCCGAGAGGTAGGTGGTAGGGGAAGGATGGTGCGGTCTCTGTGGATGTCGCTTCCACTGATTTCCGGTCTAATTTAGGTGGCCGTCCAAACAGATACCTTACGTCTTTGGGTATGTCGGAAGGTATTGTTCCAAAGAAAAAAACTTATTGTGCTTAATAAATTTTCTAGGAACCTTGTATGTATTCTTAGAATCTGTGAGACCAGAAGTAGATCTCACATTAAGTGTTGTGTTATGTCGAGACAGTTTTATACTAGTTATTTATTGATCTGAAACTTCGGACAATACTGACAGTCTGGATGGCACCGAGTTTTACAATCCGTGAACCTAAAGGTCAGAAAACCATAAATTAGGGGACTCGAGCCATAAGGGGTCGAACGAACTCTTAAAATAATGTAAAGAACGGCATTGGATGGAATGCTGCCAATTCAGATGAAGCTTGTTGCGTCACTCTCAATGCTACAAATGAGAGCAAAGGAGGGATTGACACCCCCCGACAAATGGCCGGCCACACATATAGCTGCCGTAAACCCTAGGGTTGGTCGTGTGGTCTGGGTCTTCAACCCCCGACAAATGGAGAGAATCACACCCTCTGACCTAAGAAGGACACTGATCAAGAAGAAGAGCAGGATGACCTAATAACGATACAACAACGATGACTTACTCTGGTACTTGCCCGACATTATGACATAACGAAGACTAGAAATGTAGAGTGCTCCGTAGATATTCAAAAATAATGGAGATCTAGTGATTTTTGTGAGTGCAATCAGAGTACGAGAAGGAGCCACACACCGAGAGTTATGACGAGTACGAATTACTGATGCCAGCATTTTGATATATGATCATAGTCCAAGACAATCGTGAAGGTATGTGTTCCTCAAATAACTTTAGATCTAGAAACGTTTAGGCAAATTAAATGGTCTCACGTGTTGCCCCGCCAAAACTAATAATTAATGGTGTAATGAATTAATAAGTGTTGATGTTGTTAATAAATGTTTTATTGTTAAAGTTTAAATGGTGCAGTTAATGAGTATTATAATAATTAATAATTCCTGTACAGGACTCACACAGAGGTTAAATAATTGGTTATTGCAAAACACAACGCACAATCTTAATGAATTTAATATTAAAAGTATAACTTCAAATTTCTTTCCCACAGAATCACATATGTATAAATGTCATTCTTAACGAATCTATTTTTTCTTTTAGATAATCTTTGACAGTGAAGTTACTTGGTATGAATCTGTGATCATGATGTTGAGCTACGGGCTTTACATCGTTCTTATGAAGTGAGTAAATAATTTTATTCTCAGATCACTTGGTTTTGATTAGGTTACTATGTTTTTATTTATATCAATCAATTTAAAAAGTTTTATTTATGGTTTTTAATTTTCTTATATTGCTTATAAATGTTTTATGCATAGGCATATTACAACGAGGTCGAAAATTTCAAATTCCAGATTTGAAGGATTTGCGCATTTGTGTGTTTACGTGCAACTGTTGGCGTATTACCACTCCAGCTCAAAAAACTATCGGTTAAATTGTCATGTGACTTATGAACTACCCTGGTACTGATTACAAATTTGTGTAAATCAAAAAGTAAAACTAGTGTTTATTCTAAATGTCACGCGAAAATAAAAAAAAGTAAAATAATATCTTTAACTACATTTGTTAAATGCTTGCTTTACATGTAATTTTCTGTAACAAATCAAATTAATTCCCTCCCCCGACACACATAAACTGAGCTCGGATAGTCTGTTCTTATTAAATTTGATTTGTTGCACTTTTATCAATTTGACGCTGTTAAAAATGCGCCAATAGAAATGGAAAATATTTAAAAATATTCGAATTCTATATAATTATGAATGAGTTTTTATATCATGTACTATTTTAGCTTCAATTGCACACCTTTTTTTATCCTCTATACTTCTGTAGGTTTTATTGTCACTTGATGGGGGTCTTGATAAGTAATACATTACATTTAGCAAATTTGCATTCATAATACAATAGCAACCTACGAAAATTGTTACTGATGTTTATTTTTGTTGCTACTATGTATTAAAGCGGCTAGCTGACTACAAATCCACAAACACAGCATTGATGAAATTTGATGAAGTTTTGTCGTATTTTGTTTGTTTCCTACTAACTGTTCCTTCTGTCTTGTTTCATAGTTTAGGCATAAGAATTTTTGTGTATTCTCGCTGTTTTAACCGCATTGCATTTTTCTTTGTTATATCCTGAACATCGTTAAGGGTTTTTCCACCATAAGGGTTCTTTTATGAAAACCCTAGGGCAGAATGGAGCTCTTTTGTCAATTATTAGTTTATATATTTTATTTTATTCGATGAAACTAATTTTAATGGATGCAAAAAATAAAGTACAATTTAGAGTTGTGTTATCTGTTAAAACAGTGTGTTATCCCCAACAGACATAGACACCGACTTGAAATGTTATTAACGATTCCGGAAATTTTCAATGGAATGACCCATGAATTTTTCAAAGCTTCATTTTGTCAGATTACAGTAAGGCACTTGAAATGCTGAAATAAATGCAAATTATTTGTAAATATGAAAATAATTTTATTTCCGCTAGATAATTATTTATTTCATTTATTTTGCTTTTGTGGACGCAGCATTATTATAACACAACTAGCAGCATACCCGTTCTTCGCACGGAGTATATAATATAAAGAAACTTGAAATTCATAATCATGCGCAAATTCTTATAGTATACTAAATGACATGTTTAATCAAAATATTCTGTTAAAATATTTAATATAATGCTCCTAAAAATAAGTTTAAGAATCTCTGTTCTCGCTATATAAAATTATCTTCATGGACATATCTGAAGAATAAAACATCTTGGACCCCTTATGTAAGCAAATATAAAAAAAAAATATGGATTTGAATCAATATATGCAAAATAAAAGCGTTAAAATTGTATGGGACCCGTACTAATTATATACGCGAATATTAGAAAATATAACCTGTATTAGTAGATTACATGTATAAATTGAAAATACCAATAAACCCGTAATCTTTAAATCTGAAGACAGTCATTTATTCCAATATATGTCAAAATTAAAGTGCTAAAATTATATGGGAAGATATACACGTACTACTTATAATGTCCGATTATTAGTAGAAGATTACCCGTTTTGCAATATGAGTCTCAAATGTTTTTTGGTAAAATACAACAGACGACGTAATAAATTGAATATATAATTAATCCCCTTAATCTTCATACCAGAAGACTGTACTTGATTCCAATATATATGCCAATATATGTCAAAATATATGCCAATATACCTGTACTACTTATATTCTCGTAGGTTAGAAGATATACCCGTGCATTCCTAGAAGATTACTCGTACAACGTACAATATGCGTGTGTCAGTAATTTTTGCCGCAATAAAACAATGGCGTAATAACTTAAAAATATCAATAATCACTGAATCAATAATTCCGGAAAATATCAATAATAATAATGTTTAAACCTGAAGAGTATAATTGATATTATCCAGTCCAAAATGAAATGGCAATGAAATTTATATTATATATACATCTCTTCATTATTC
This sequence comes from Amaurobius ferox, assembly GCA_951213105.1. Taxonomy (NCBI): domain Eukaryota; kingdom Metazoa; phylum Arthropoda; class Arachnida; order Araneae; family Amaurobiidae; genus Amaurobius; species Amaurobius ferox. The sequence goes on along the minus strand of OX578150.1, from coordinate 116,477,596 downwards.
AAATCGGAAAGGATTTAATAAAAATCGTCTGCCGCATAAACACATTGGATTTAAATCCGTTGCTAAGCGACATGATATCATTTGCTTCAAATAAATTGGTAGAAAAAATATCGTCTAAATAGTTATATTTCTGTGGAACATTTGGCGACAGTTTCGTCAAATTAGCGACATTTTAAAAAATCGCCAAATTTATCGCCAAGTGGGACTGTAGAACTGACAGTTCCACTTTGCGACAAATTGACGAAATATCATCACAATACTATCCCCTAACAAAAAACAATAAATATCATTTATGACAGATAAATGCTAACCAAACATCATTTCAGTACTCTCTTCTAACAAAACAAAAAAAAATTTCATTGATATGTAGAAGACCCAAGCCACACGACCAATCCCAAGGTTTATGGTAGCTGTTTGTGTGTCGTTTATATCAATTTGGCGACATTTCCGTCAATTTGGCAAAGTTTAAGAAAAGTTGTCAAATTAGCGATATCCCTCCAAATTCGTAGCTTTGAATTTGCAGATCTGAATGAAACATTCTTATCCCGTTTCAATATACTAAATGAAAACCTTACAATTGTATTAGAAGATATACCCGCTCTACTCTTTTTCTGTTTCAACAATCGGCTATATGAATTTATTGGCTAAACACAATATATGAGTTTAGTAGCTAAATACGATATAAGCTTGAAAACTCTTTGCCAAAATAAATGAAATTGATGTACGCATTCAGCAATTAATATAATTAAAAGAAAAATCAAACCGTCCATTCATAAGATATACTTTTATATCCATTTATTTATTATTTAAATCGAAAAAAAAAATAAAAACATTAACAAACACATTTAATTTAATTGCGATGCCGAGCAACATGATATATCCTCCTAAAATGTTAAAATTTATTAACCACTAACAAGACACCCGTTATTCGTACGGAGTGTATAATTTAAAGAAACTTATAGTTCGCAATCATGTGCAAATTCTGTTAAAATATTAAATTTATTGCTCCTAAAGAGAAGTTTAAGAATATATGTTCTCACTATGCAAAATTATCTTCACGATCAGATCTGAAGAATAAAACATCCGGCCCCCTTTTGTAAGCAAATTTACAGAAGAAAAAAAAGGAATTGAATGAATATATGCAACCCCGTACTAATTATATTGTCGCAGATCATGTGTTAGCCAATGTGTTAGTAGAAGATTACCCGTATTACAATATGCGTCTCAAAAATATTTGCCAAAATAAAAGAGATGACGTAATAAATTGAAAACATCAATAATATCCGTACTCTTTATACCAGAAGGTCGTAATTGATTCCAATATATGCCAATATATATCAAAACATATGTCAATATACCTATACTACTTATATTCTCGTAGATTAAAAGATATACACGTGTATTTGTAGAAGATTCGTACAACATACAATATATGAGTTTAAACAATTTTTGTCATAATAAAATAATTGCATAATAACTTGAAAATATCAATAATCCTTGAATCAATAATCCCCGAAAATATAAATAATAATAATTTTTAAACCTGAAGACCGTAATTGATATTATCCAGTCAAAAATGCTATAAGAAAAATCAAATCGTTCTTTTCTAAAATATATTTTTATATCCATTTATTTATTATTCAAATCGAAAAAATAATTATTAAAATTAACAGACAGATTTAATTTAATTGCGTTTCTGAGTAAAATGATATAAGATAGAATCTTATAACATGTTAAATATGTCATGTCATATAACATAAACTGCGAAATTAAATAACGATTTTGATTTCTCTATACTTCTCATTGTTCCGTAAAAGCTTGTTTTAAATAAACCATGAACCATGGAGATAGATTTCCCCTTTAAATCATGTTTCAAACAATTCATGTTTTCAGAAAGTGACTAATTAACGCAAAAAATCTCCCATCAAACTCAGAGATTAAATTTTAATTCACTTTTAAACGATTTTCAAGCTTTTCGCTTGAATAAACCACGGAGTTAGGGAGTAGAACTCCTAGGAAAAAGTTCCGTTTTTCATTAATATCTCGACAACCCCAGGTCTTAGAAACTCGAAACTTGGACAAAATTTATGGGGGGATATTTTAAGGCTATTCACCAAATTTCATTAAATTCGGTTCAGCCGTTTTTCCGTGATGATGAGACAAACGAAAATTTTGTTTTTTACTAATATCTCGAGAACCACTGGTCGTAAAAACTCAAAACACGGATATAATTTTAAGTGGGGCTATTTCTGGGCTACCCACAAAATTTCATCAAATTCGGTTCAGCCGTTCTCCCGTGATGATGGGACAAACAGACAGACAGACAGACAGACAGACAGACAGATTTTTATTTTTATTTATATAGATATACAGATACTGTATGAATTTCTAACTCAATTATCTTTATAAAAATAACACTTTTTATAAAAATTATAAAAATAACATTTTAGGTATTTTTACCAATGTTAAAAATGTCAATAAATTTCTCTTTAAATCATTTTTGAGTTAAAATATTGTGTTCAAAATTCAAAATACAATAAACAGTCTGAGAGGTCAATTTCCATATCCACTTTGTATATAGTAAACAGGGAATGAATAATGAAAAACTTGAATAATGAAGAACAAAAAACAAAATGTATGCATACATTTTCCCCACTAAATTTACACAAAAACATTTGGGGCTCGAAGAACTTATCTGTGATTGGTCGCTAACAAAACTTTACAAAGTTAGCAGATAAAAATAATACATGTATACATACCTTAATGTTGGTTCCTCTAAACATAACGTTTCGTAGCGATTATTGTCATTAACAATTACGATTAAACTTTAATTTTTATTGCAATTAACAATTATATATCGTACTGTTGACTCTTATAAACAATTAAATAATGAAATTATAAAAACTATTTTTTTTTATGATCACGATAGTTTAAACTCTTAGCATACTAATTGTCTGTTTAATTGAAATCATTTAATTTGTTTACATTTTAAACCCCGTGCGTTGTACAATCAATTAAAACTCGAATTAAATATTTAGTTAATAATGAATTAAATATTTAGTTATCGAATTAAATATTTGTAGCCAGCTTTACATTTACCCATCTATTGTTATTGTTTTGTCTGTCTGCAAGCTAGTGGTAGATTCTTGTCAGTAACAGAATAATGAAATTGCTTTCTTTCTTCAGGTTCAACAATGACGTTCACTTCTGGGTCTCTCGCAGGCTGGGTATTGAAGACGACTCGACGCAGAACGTTGGAATACTGGCGCAAGGGGATAAAAAGAACTACAGCTCTTACGGTAAGTGAAACAAATCTCAAATTCTATTGCTCACTCCCTACCAATCTTTGTTCTTTACAGGGCGTATCCAGGCAGGGACCAGAGCGGGCTAAGCCCCCAAGAGGTATACTCAGACCCTCTGATAAAAATATTAAATTTTTAGTAGAGATATAAAATTCCATCTAAAATATCAAAATTTTGCATAAAAAAGGCATTTGAGATTTTTTTTTTTATAAATTACTTTGTTTTAAAGATTCTTTAATTTAGCTGAATTCGTTGTTATGCTGATGATAAATTTATTTACATATTTAATTTAAAATTAAAAATCTGATGTGGGCAGCACATGACTTTCCCTGCAGGCTCAAATTCATTTTTTTTTATTTCTTTAATAATTCATTAAATTGAGTTTAATTGCACAAATTAACACTACATTTGCATTTTTAATTCAATTTTTGTTTTTATTTGGTAACTAGCAGCATACCCGTTCTTCGTACGGAGTATATAATATAAAGAAACTTGAAATTCATAATCATGCCCAAATTCTTATAGTATACTAAATGACATGTTTAATCAAAATATTCTGTTAAAATATTTAATATAATGCTCCTAAAAAGAAGTTTAAGAATCTCTGTTCTCGCTATATAAAATTATCTTCATGGACATATCTGAAGAATAAAACATCTTCGACCCCTTATGTAAGCAAATACAAAAAAAAAATTTGGAATTGAATCAATATATGCAAAATAAAAGCGTTAAAATTGTATGGGACCCGTACTAATTATATACGCGAATATTAGAAAATATAACCTGTATTAGTAGATTACATGTATAAATTGAAAATACCAATATACCCGTAATCTTTAAATCTGAAGACAGTCATTTATTCCAATATATGTCAAAATTAAAGTGCTAAAATTATATGGGAAGATATACACGTACTACTTATAATGTCCGATTATTAGTAGAAGATTACCCGTTTTGCAATATAAGTCACAGATGTTTTTTGGTAAAATACAACAGACGACGTAATAAATTGAATATATAATTAATCCCCTTAATCTTCATACCAGAAGACTGTATTTGATTCCAATATATATGCCAATATATGTCAAAATATATGCCAATATACCTGTACTACTTATATTCTCGTAGGTTAGAAGATATACCCGTGCATTCCTAGAAGATTACTCGTACAACGTACAATATGCGTGTGTCAGCAATTTTTGCCGCAATAAAACAATGGCGTAATAACTTAAAAATATCAATAATCCCTGAATCAATAATTCCGGAAAATATCAATAATAATAATGTTTAAACCTGAAGAGTATAATTGATATTATCCAGTCCAAAATGAAAGGGCAATGAAATTTATTTTATATACATATCTTCATTATTCAAATCGGAAAGGATTTAATAAAAATCGTCTGCCGCATAAACACATTGGATTTAAATCCGTTGCTAAGCGACATGATATCATTTGCTTCAAATAAATTGGTAGAAAAAATATCGTCTAAATAGTTATATTTCTATGGAACATTTGGCGACAGTTTCGTCAAATTAGCGACATTTAAAAAAATCGCCAAATTTATCGCCAAGTGGGACTGTAGAACTGACAGTTCCACTTTGCGACAAATTGACGAAATATCATCACAATACTATCCCCTAACAAAAAACAATAATTATCATTTATGTAGCGCAATTTTATCAATTTCAAGATATTTTTATAGATTTGAAAACATTTTTATCAATTTGGTGACATTTTAAAAATTCGCTAAATGTATTACTAAGTAGGATGGTTGGTCTGACAGATAAATGCTAACCAAACATCATTTCAGTACTCTCTTCTAACAAAACAAAAAAAAATTTCATTGATATGTAGAAGACCCAAGCCACACGACCAACCCGAAGGTTTATGGCAGCTGTTTGTGTGTCGTTTATATCAATTTGGCGACATTTCCGTCAATTTGGCAAAGTTTAAGAAAAGTTGTCAAATTAGCGATATCCCTCCAAATTCGTAGCTTTGAATTTGCAGATCTGAATGAAACATTCTTATCCCGTTTCAATATACTAAATGAAAACACTACAATTGTATTAGAAGATATACCCGCTCTACTCTTTTTCTGTTTCAACAATCGGCTATATGAATTTATTGGCTAAACACAATATATGAGTTTAGTAGCTAAATACGATATAAGCTTGAAAACTAATTTGCCAAAATAAATGAAATTGATGTACGCAGTCAGTAATTAATATAATTAAAAGAAAAATCAAACCGTCCATTCATAAGATATACTTTTATATCCATTTATCCATTTATTTATTATTTAAATCGAAAAAAATAATAAAAACATTAACAAACACATTTAATTTAATTGCGATGCCGAGCAACATGATATATCCTCCTAAAATGTTAAAATTTATTAACCACTAACAGCACACCTGTTATTCGTACGGAGTGTATAATTTAAAGAAACTTAAAGTTCGCAATCATGTGCAAATTCTGTTAAAATATTAAATTTATTGCTCCTAAAGAGAAGTTTAAGAATATATGTTCTCACTATGCAAAATTATCTTCACGATCAGATCTGAAGAATAAAACATCCTGCCCCCTTTTGTAAGCAAATTTACAGAAGAAAAAATAGGAATTGCATGAATATATGCAACCCCGTACTAATTATATTGTCGCAGATCAGAAAATATGCCAATGTTTTAGTAGAAGATTACCCGTATTACAATATGCGTCTAAAAAATATTTGCCAAAATAAAAGAGATGACGTAATAAATTGAAAACATCAATAATATCCGTACTCTTTATACCAGAAGGTCGTAATTGATTCCAATATATGCCAATATATATCAAAACATATGTCAATATACCTGTACTACTTATATTCTCGTAGATTAAAAGATATACACGTGTATTTGTAGAAGATTCGTACAACATACAATATATGAGTTTAAACAATTTTTGTCATAATAAAATAATTGCATAATAACTTGAAAATATCAATAATCCTTGAATCAATAATCCCCGAAAATATAAATAATAATAATTTTTAAACCTGAAGACCGTAATTGATATAATCCAGTCAAAAATGCTATAAGAAAAATCAAATCGTTCTTTTCTAAAATATATTTTTATATCCATTTATTTATTATTCAAATCGAAAAAATAATTATTAAAATTAACAGACAGATTTAATTTAATTGCGTTTCTGAGTAACATGATATAAGATAGAATCTTATAACATGTTAAATATGTCATGTCTTATAACATAAACTGCGAAATTAAATAACGATTTTGATTTCTCTATACTTCTCATTGTTCCGTAAAAGCTTGTTTTAAATAAACCATGAACCATGGAGATAGATTTCCCCTTTAAATCATCTTTCAAACAATTCATGTTTTCAGAAAGTGACTAATTAACGCAAAAAATCTCCCATCAAACTCAGAGATTAAATTTTAATTCACTTTCAAACGATTTTCAAGCTTTTCGTTTGGATAAACCACTGAGTTAGGGAGTAGAACTCCTAGGAAAAAGTTCCGTTTTTCATTAATATCTCGACAACCGCAGGTCTTAGAAACTCGAAACTTGGGCAAAATTTATGGGGGGATATTTCAAGGCTATTCACCAAATTTTATTAAATTCGGTTCAGCCGTTTTTCCGTGATGATGAGACAAACGAAAATTTCGTTTTTTACTAATATCTCGAGAACCACTGGTCGTAGAAACTCAAAACACGGATATAATTTTAAGTGGGGCTATTTCTGGGCTACCCACGAAATTTCATCAAATTCGGTTCAGCCGTTCTCCCGTGATGGTGTGACAAACAGACAGACAGACAGACAGACAGACAGACAGACAGATTTTCATTTTTATTTATATAGATTGGACATTTTGCCAAAGGCGGCGTAGCAAAAATGCAAGACATCTCAAATATCTCTAGAATGGTTAGTCCTAGAGTAATAGAGTTGGTCTTATTCTTCTCATCGTTAAACATTACGTATAAAACAAGCATTTAATTGATATATTTGAGGACACGTAATCTTTTATTTTAAATCTTGACGATTTTTGGAGGTCATTTCGTAAAAAAGGCAGGTTGTTCTTTTTCGAATCGTACTGAAATCTAATCAGCACCAGAGTATCTCACAAGTAACTTATCTACCAAATTTTGTGAAATTTGGTCTATTAGTATTTTAGCTAGAGTAGATACATGAGATTTTTGAGGGCCATTTCGTAAAAAAATGCGGGTTTTTTTTTTCGAATCGTACCAAAAACTAAGCAGCACCAGGATCACACCCAAGTGACTTATCTACCAAATTTTATGAAATTCGGTCCATTTGTTTTTGAGTTAGTGTGGATACATACATTGCACACAGACGTCACTCTAAAAATAATTATTTCGTGTTCTAGAGGTTTCAAAACGTGTAGATCCGTCGAAAACTCGAGTCGCTATTTTCGGCACGATTCCATTATTTCTCTATATATTACCATGTATTGCAGGGAAAGTAAAAAAAATAAGACTATAGTATTTAGGATACTTTTGTATTGTTGCATGGTTCAATGTTATACATTATACAATCAAAATCAACTGGTAAGTAGTTAAGAGTTAATATTAAGCATTAACTTGTATTAATTTTCAAAAGTTTTCTTCGAATTATTAACAGCCTTACTACTAATCAATGCTTAAATTGAAATCAATTGTAATTATTATTAATATTGATGTATAGTAGCTAAATGAATATTAATAATCAACTCTTAGCTTACAAATATAAATATGCAAATATTTGTTAATAATTTATATGGATTGAAATATATAATAGTACTAGCAGCATACCCGTTCTTCGTACGGAGTATATAATATAAAGAAACTTGAAATTCATAATCATGCCCAAATTCTTATAGTATACTAAATGACATGTTTAATCAAAATATTCTGTTAAAATATTTAATATAATGCTCCTAAAAAGAAGTTTAAGAATCTCTGTTCTCGCTATATAAAATTATCTTCATGGACATATCTGAAGAATAAAACATCTTGGACCCCTTATGTAAGCAAATATAAAAAAAATATGGAATTGAATCAATATATGCAAAATAAAAGCGTTAAAATTGTATGGGACCGGTACTAATTATATACGCGAATATTAGAAAATATAACCTGTATTAGTAGATTGCATGTATAAATTGAAAATACCAATAAACCCGTAATCTTTAAATCTGAAGACAGTCATTTATTCCAATATATGTCAAAATTAAAGTGCTAAAATTATATGGGAAGTCCGATAAGTTATAATGTCCGATTATTAGTAGAAGATTACCCGTTTTGCAATATGAGTCTCAAATGTTTTTTGGTAAAATACAACAGACGACGTAATAAATTGAATATATAATTAATCCCCGTAATCTTCATACCAGAAGACTGTACTTGATTCCAATATATATGCCAATATATGTCAAAATATATGCCAATATACCTGTACTACTTATATTCTCGTAGGTTAGAGGATATACCCGTGCATTCCTAGAAGATTACTCGTACAGCGTACAATATGCGTGTGTCAGCAATTTTTGCCGCAATAAAACAATGGCGTAATAACTTAAAAATATCAATAATCACTGAATCAATAATTCCGGAAAATATCAATAATAATAATGTTTAAACCTGAAGAGTATAATTGATATTATCCAGTCCAAAATGAAATGCCAATGAAATTTATTTTATATACATATCTTCATTATTCAAATCGGAAAGGATTTAATAAAAATCGTCTGCCGCATAAACACATTGGATTTAAATCCGTTGCTAAGCGACATGATATCATTTGCTTCAAATAAATTGGTAGAAAAAATATCGTCTAAATAGTTATATTTCTATGGAACATTTGGCGACAGTTTCGTCAAATTAGCGACATTTTAAAAAATCGCCAAATTTATCGCCAAGTGGGACTGTAGAACTGACAGTTCCACTTTGCGACAAATTGACGAAATATCATCACAATACTATCCCCTAACAAAAAACAATTAATATCATTTATGTAGCGCAATTTATCAATTTCAAGATATTTTTATAGATTTGAAAACATTTTTATCAATTTGGTGACATTTTAAAAATTCGCTAAATGTATTACTAAGTAGGATGGTTGGTCTGACAGATAAATGCTAACCAAACATCATTTCAGTACTCTCTTCTAACAAAAAAGAAAAAATTTCATTGATATGTAGAAGACCCAAGCCACACGACCAACCCGAAGGTTTATGGCAGCTGTTTGTGTGTCCTTTATATCAATTTGGCGACATATCCGTCAATTTGGCAAAGTTTAAGAAAAGTTGTCAAATTTGCGATATCCCTCCAAATTCGTAGCTTTGAATTTGCAGATCTGAATGAAACATTCTTATCCCGTTTCAATATACTAAATGAAAACACTACAATTGTATTAGAAGATATACCCGCTCTACTCTTTTTCTGTTTCAACAATCGGCTATATGAATTTATTGGCTAAACACAATATATGAGTTTAGTAGCTAAATACGATATGAGCTTGAAAACTCTTTGCCAAAATAAATGAAATTGATGTACGCAGTCAGCAATTAATATAATTAAAAGAAAAATCAAACAGTCCATTCATAAGATATACTTTTATATCCATTTATCCATTTATTTATTATTTAAATCGAAAAAAAATAATAAAAACATTAACAAACACATTTAATTTAATTGCGATGCCGAGCAACATGATATATCCTCCTAAAATGTTAAAATTTATTAACCACTAACAGCACACCCGTTATTCGTACGGAGTGTATAATTTAAAGAAACTTATAGTTCGCAATCATGTGCAAATTCTGTTAAAATATTAAATTTATTGCTCCTAAAGAGAAGTTTAAGAATAGATGTTCTCACTATGCAAAATTATCTTCACGATCAGATCTGAAGAATAAAACATCCTGCCCCCTTTTGTAAGCAAATTTACAGAATAAAAAATAGGAATTGAATGAATATATGCAACCCCGTACTAATTATATTGTCGCAGATCAGAAAATATGCCAATGTGTTAGTAGAAGATTACCCGTATTACAATATGCGTCTCAAAAATATTTGCCAAAATAAAAGAGATGACGTAATAAATTGAAAACATTAATAATATCCGTACTCTTTATACCAGAAGGTCGTAATTGATTCCAATATATGCCAATATATATCAAAACATGTGTCAATATACCTGTACTACTTATATTCTCGTAGATTAAAAGATATACACGTGTATTTGTAGAAGATTCGTACAACATACAATATATGAGTTTAAACAATTTTTGTCATAATAAAATAATTGCATAATAACTTGAAAATATCAATAATCCTTGAATCAATAATCCCCGAAAATATAAATAATAATAATTTTTAAACCTGAAGACCGTAATTGATATTATCCAGTCAAAAATGCTATAAGAAAAATCAAATCGTTCTTTTCTAAAATATATTTTTATATCCATTTATTTATTATTCAAATCGAAAAAATAATTATTAAAATTAACAGACAGATTTAATTTAATTGCGTTTCTGAGTAACATGATATAAGATAGAATCTTATAACATGTTAAATATGTCATGTCTTATAACATAAACTGCGAAATTAAATAACGATTTTGATTTCTCTATACTTCTCCTTGTTCCGCAAAAGCTTGTTTTAAATAAACCATGAACCATGGAGATAGATTTCCCCTTTAAATCATGTTTCAAACAATTCATTTTTTCAGAAAGTGACTAATTAACGCAAAAAATCTCCCATCAAACTCAGAGATTAAATTTTAATTCACTTTCAAACGATTTTCAAGCTTTTCGTTTGGATAAACCACGGAGTTAGGGAGTAGAACTCCTAGGAAAAAGTTCCGTTTTTCATTAATATCTCGACAACCCCAGGTCTTAGAAACTCGAAACTTGGACAAAATTTATGGGGGGATATTTCAAGGCTATTCACCAAATTTCATTAAATTCGGTTCAGCCGTTTTTCCGTGATGATGGGACAAACGAAAATTTCGTTTTTTACTAATATCTCGAGAACCACTGGTCGTAGAAACTCAAAACACGGATATAATTTTAAGTGGGGCTATTTCTGGGCTACCCACAAAATTTCATCAAATTCGGTTCAGCCGTTCTCCCGTGATGGTGTGACAAACAGACAGACAGACAGACAGACAGACAGACAGATTTTCAATTTTATTTATATAGACTAGCAGCATACCCGTTCTTCGTACGGAGTATATAATATAAAGAAACTTGAAATTCATAATCATGCCCATATTCTTATAGTATACTAAATGACATGTTTAATCAAAATATTCTGTTAAAATATTTAATATAATGCTCCTAAAAAGAAGTTTAAGAATCTCTGTTCTCGCTATATAAAATTATCTTCATGGACATATCTGAAGAATAAAACATCTTGGACCCCTTATGTAAGCAAATATAAAAAAAAATATGGAATTGAATCAATATATGCAAAATAAAAGCGTTAAAATTGTATGGGACCCGTACTAATTATATACGCGAATATTAGAAAATATAACCTGTATTAGTAGATTACATGTATAAATTGAAAATACCAATAAACCCGTAATCTTTAAATCTGAAGACAGTCATTTATTCCAATATATGTCAAAATTAAAGTGCTAAAATTATATGGGAAGATATACACGTACTACTTATAATGTCCGATTATTAGTAGAAGATTACCCGTTTTGCAATACGAGTCACAAATGTTTTTTGGTAAAATACAACAGACGACGTGATAAATTGAATATATAATTAATCCCCTTAATCTTCATACCAGAAGACTGTACTTGATTCCAATATATATGCCAATATATGTCAAAATATATGCCAATATACCTGTACTACTTATATTCTCGTAGGTTAGAAGATATACCCGTGCATTCCTAGAAGATTACTCGTACAACGTACAATATGCGTGTGTCAGCAATTTTTGCCGCAATAAAACAATGGCGTAATAACTTAAAAATATCAATAATCCCTGAATCAATAATTCCGGAAAATATCAATAATAATAATGTTTAAACCTGAAGAGTATAATTGATATTATCCAGTCCAAAATGAAATGGCAATGAAATTTATTTTATATACATATCTTCATTATTCAAATCGGAAAGGATTTAATAAAAATCGTCTGCCGCATAAACACATTGGATTTAAATCCGTTGCTAAGCGACATGATATCATTAGCTTCAAATAAATTGGTAGAAAAAATATCGTCTAAATAGTTATATTTCTATGGAACATTTGGCGACAGTTTCGTCAAATTAGCGACATTTTAAAAAATCGCCAAATTTATCGCCAAGTGGGACTGTAGAACTGACAGTTCCACTTTGCGACAAATTGACGAAATATCATCACAATACTATCCCCTAACAAAAAACAATTAATATCATTTATGTAGCGCAATTTTATCAATTTCAAGATATTTTTATAGATTTGAAAACATTTTTATCAATTTGGTGACATTTTAAAAATTCGCTAAATGTATTACTAAGTAGGATGGTTGGTCTGACAGATAAATGCTAACCAAACATCATTTCAGTACTCTCTTCTAACAAAACAAAAAAAAATTTCATTGATATGTAGAAGACCCAAGCCACACGACCAACCCGAAGGTTTATGGCAGCTGTTTGTGTGTCGTTTATATCAATTTGGCGACATTTCCGTCAATTTGGCAAAGTTTAAGAAAAGTTGTCAAATTAGCGATATCCCTCCAAATTCGTAGCTTTGAATTTGCAGATCTGAATGAAACATTCTTATCCCGTTTCAATATACTAACTGAAAACACTACAATTGTATTAGAAGATATACCCGCTCTACTCTTTTTCTGTTTCAACAATCGGCTATATGAATTTATTGGCTAAACACAATATATGAGTTTAGTAGCTAAATACGATATAAGCTTGAAAACGCTTTGCCAAAATAAATGAAATTGATGTACGCAGTCAGCAATTGATATAATTAAAAGAAAAATCAAACCGTCTATTCATAAGATATACTTTTATATCCATTTATCCATTTATTTATTATTTAAATCGAAAAAAAATAATAAAAACATTAACAAACACATTTAATTTAATTGCGATGCCGAGCATCATGATATATCCTCCTAAAATGTTAAAATTTATTAACCACTAACAGCACACCCGTTATTCGTACGGAGTGTATAATTTAAAGAAACTTAAAGTTCGCAATCATGTGCAAATTCTGTTAAAATATTAAATTTATTGCTCCTAAAGAGAAGTTTAGGAATATAAGTTCTCACTATGCAAAATTATCTTCACGATCAGATCTGAAGAATAAAACATCCTGCCCCCTTTTGTAAGCAAATTTACAGAAAAAAAAATAGGAATTGAATGAATATATACAACCCCGTACTAATTATATTGTCGCAGATCAGAAAATATGCCAATGTGTTAGTAGAAGATTACCCGTATTACAATCAAAAATATTTGCCAAAATAAAAGAGATGACGTAATAAATTGAAAACATCAATAATATCCGTACTCTTTATACCAGAAGGTCGTAATTGATTCCAATATATGCCAATATATATCAAAACATATGTCAATATACCTGTACTACTTATATTCTCGTAGATTAAAAGATATACACGTGTATTTGTAGAAGATTCGTACAACATACAATATATGAGTTTAAACAATTTTTGTCATAATAAAATAATTGCATAATAACTTGAAAATATCAATAATCCTTGAATCAATAATCCCCGAAAATATAAATAATAATAATTTTTAAACCTGAAGACCGTAATTGATATTATCCAGTCAAAAATGCTATAAGAAAAATCAAATCGTTCTTTTCTAAAATATATTTTTATATCCATTTATTTATTATTCAAATCGAAAAAATAATTATTAAAATTAACAGACAGATTTAATTTAATTGCGTTTCTGAGTAACATGATATAAGATAGAATCTTATAACATGTTAAATATGTCATGTCTTATAACATAAACTGCGAAATTAAATAACGATTTTGATTTCTCTATACTTCTCATTGTTCCGTAAAAGCTTGTTTTAAATAAACCATGAACCATGGAGATAGATTTCCCCTTTAAATCATGTTTCAAACAATTCATGTTTTCAGAAAGTGACTAATTAACGCAAAAAATCTCCCACCAAACTCAGAGATTAAATTTTCATTCACTTTCAAACGATTTTCAAGCTTTTCGTTTGGATAAACCACGGAGTTAGGGAGTAGAACTCCTAGGAAAAAGTTCCGTTTTTCATTAATATCTCGACAACCCCAGGTCTTAGAAACTCGAAACTTGGACAAAATTTATGGGGGGATATTTCAAGGCTATTCACCAAATTTCATTAAATTCGGTTCAGCCGTTTTTCCGTGATGATGAGACAAACGAAAATTTGGTTTTTTACTAATATCTCGAGAACCACTGGTCGTAGAAACTCAAAACACGGATATAATTTTAAGTGGGGCTATTTCTGGGCTACCCACAAAATTTCATCAAATTCGGTTCAGCCGTTCTCCCGTGATGGTGTGACAAACAGACAGACAGACAGACAGACAGACAGACAGACAGACAGACAGACAGATTTTCATTTTTATTTATATAGATTAATAATTATGGTTTTTATAAATCAGTGGCGGCTCGTGAGTGACATGTAGAGGAAGGCGCTGATCTATGTATTTATGCCTATATATTAGTAATATATATAATTAAATTTTTATTTTACTTGTATTATATATACCTGAGATTAATCATTAAGTGAAAATGTTCTGTATAGCAAAAATGATAAGATGGACTGAAATATATATATATATATATATATATATATGTATTAAAAATATAAACGACGGATGTATTAAGTAAAATAACGTACCTCCCATCTGCCCGCTTGTTCATAAAGATCCTGGACACATGGAACGTATCCTTCCTAGTGGGAAAACATTACATAGTCCTAATTTACATTAAAGTAAAATTGTAGGGGCTAGTTAAACTAAAAGTTATGCCCAGGGAGTTGACTAAAAATATATGCATATTCTGATGATACGTACTGATGGTTCAGAGACTATAGGCACTAGTAAAATCAAAATCGGTGGATTAGGAGGCGAGATGGAAAATTTGGGGGGGGGGGGGTGATAACCAAAATAAGAGTTACGCTCAGGGATTTGCCACGTGAAAGTTATCCATGTGACATGTACAAATGGTGGATAGACTATAGCCACACGCCGAACCAAAATCGTTCAATTAGGAGCAGATATGTAAAATTGTGAGGACTAGTTAAACTGAAAGTTACATCCAGGGGTTGACACAAAAATATGTGTATCCAAGTGAAATGTACAAATTATGTTCAGACTATATAGTCACCAGCAGAGTCAAAAACGCTCAATTAGGAACTGAGATGTAAAATTGTGGGGACTAGTTAAACTAAAATTTACGCCCAGGGAGTTGACACAAAAAACGCATGTATATTTTAAATCCATCAAATATGTGTATCAAACTGAGACGTACGGATGGTGCAGATACAACCATCAGCATAAGCAAATTCGTTCAATTAGGAGGTGAGATGGGAAATTTGGGGAGGGGGGGGGGCTAATTGAAGTAAAAGTTATCCTCAGAGAACTGTCACAACAAAGATGCATAACCAGATGACATGTACAAATGGTGCAGAAACTATAGCCACTAGCAAAACTAAATTCGTTCAATTAAGAAAATTGCTCGCTAAAAATGTATAATTATGGGGCTAGTTAAACTAAAAGTTACGCTCAGGGGTCTGATACAAAATATGTATATTCAGATGACACGTACAGAGGATGCAGAGACTATAACCATCGTTAAAATCAAAATCGCTAAATTAGAAACCGAGATAAGAAATTTGGGGGCTACCTCAAGTAAAATTTACGCCCAGGGGGTGTCTGAGCAATATAGTTGCCAACCTGGGATCAAAATTTCGAGGGAAACGACGCAGATAAAAGGAACACGATGAAAATTTAATATTAAATTTTTTTACTAAATATTTAAAGTGTGTTTAATCTTTAGGTATTTTTTATGTTAAATAGCTGAAAAAGTAAGACAGCTAGGTAGGTCAAGTGACCCCTCAAACTAAATATGCGAAACAACATATTTCTGAAGCGTCACTAAAAATAGCCTATCGATCACGGGTATGCCAAAAATAGGAAACTCCAGACGTTTAAAGAATTAATTTGAAGTCAAACATATTGGAATTCGTCACCAGCAGATCAACCAGAGCACAGAACTGCCACAAATTAGAAATAACCCCCTTCTCATAGGACAGAACCACACTACATCAGAAATGACGAAATGCGAAACCACTTGAATAAGTAAGACAGCTGGGAGGGTCAAGTGATCCCTCAAAGTGAGTGTCCTAAAAAACATATTTTATTCACGATGGCCAGAAACCCTTAAAATATCATAAATACCCCCCATCCCTTCCCATCACCACACACGTACACTTAATCCACTCATTTGTTCAAATGTTTATTTGAACTTCCAAATTTATTAAACAGACGAGAAAGAGAACAAACGCATTCTTAAATGTAAAAAATTGAGGCCAAATTAGCGAAACTGAGCCAATTTGAGAAGTCCCTCTTCATGTTTTCCTACTCTTCTATTTCTCTTTGGCTAGCTCCGCGCCCAGAACGCGACACAATCTACTGTTTAATTCTGCACTGTCTGTTTTTTTTCACGCCAAATTTCTAATATTGTTCCTATACCGTTCGTTTACTCTCGAAATGCCGACGTTAGGGACGCGGCTTTATAAAATATCCCTGTATTTTCCCCTTATGTGTTGAAAATTGTATGCAGTACAGTTTTCGCGATTCTGCTTTCTCTGAAGGAAACTTTAGTGCTGCCATCTAGTGACATATTTTATAACTTATTTTTAATAATTCTCGATTTAATTGAACAAAAATTCAGATTTTTTCAATAGAAATTGTAATAAATCTGTATAACTAAAAAAATAATTTGGGGTGTTTACTCAATGGTGTCGCGCGTACTCGCGACGCCCCTTATCGGCCGCGACTGTTATAAATTCTAATGATAGTGTTTTTGGTGAGTCTCTCATTCAAGACTGTTGAGCCCCTTTGAATTCCAATTTAGACCCTCTTCAATTTTATCTCTCTGACTACGAACCTGGTTCTTTATATATATAATTCTTCAAAATTCGGTTCACAGATTGTCGGGTTAATAGTATATTCGATTGACTAAATTCGAAGTCCAAACAAATTCCTTACTCCAGGAGTAGGTAATAGTTGCTACTAAGGATATGAAGATACTTGGTTGCATTTAAAACTAATATTTAACACGCCAAACATGTTTTTTCCGCTTTTAGTCGCCCTTACATCAGCAGATAACTTTTCCCCACAATCTCATTTAAACCATATAGCGAAAATAGTGAGTAACTATTTATATATTGATATCAAACTCTGTAATTACTCTTTTTGCATGTTTTCGAATGGGAAAAAGTTGGTGTGCATTGTGTGGGACGATGTAGGTGTAGCGAACGCTTATACGGCAGTATTAAATGCCTTGAGCTGGAGCTGTCTTTAGCTCAACGCTATGATACTAGCCTACCACGCTATGGCCTCGGGATCAAACCCCGACACTGCCAAGTTGGTGCGTTCGCATTCTCGCTACATTGGTGACCTGGAATTGATATGAACACGCAACCTTCTGATGTAGCTAGAAAATGAAATCACCAATTTGGTGGAGCCGGGGTTTTATCCCGAGGCCAAAGCGTGGTTTACCAATATCATAACGTTAAGCTAAAGAAGTCTCCAGCTCAAGACTTGAAATACTGCCTTAAGAGCGTTCGCTGCATAGGTTTCGACATTTTCTGGATTTTTATTTCTTTTTCTCTTTAACATACAGTTTCGATAGATGAAAAGAATTTATTTCGTCCGAATAAGACCGCAAACGACGAAGTTATCGAAGATGAAACGTTTGTAGTCACCCCATCGAGAGGGCATACGGTCTACGCAAGCGATAATCTTATATTAATGCATATAGCGCAGATGTTGAAGCACAGAAGTCGCAGATTAAAATATAATTTTTCTAAACTTTTCAATTAGAATTGTTTTATAGTAACTTAAAATGTATGTGTAATCAGAGGAAAAATTACATGTGGGGTCCTGCATTAAATTCGGCAGATACTTTTACGCGTATCACGTCAACAACCCACCTGAACGATCACGAACTTATATACTTCTGTGGACAGTTCTGTATAAAGCACGTAACCCACGAAGTTCTAACCAATTTTTAAAATTCGAACTCGTCAAAAGCCTAAATTAGCGATATTTCACCAAATTCGCTGCCAACTTTAAGCAACCCAGACTTTCAAATCGTTTCCTGTAACAAATCCGCAACAATATGATGTCACTTCCGTTTCATCCCCGTCACATTTCTTTCGTGACTTACTCTGTACCCCGCGCCCTAAAATGTTTCACATCCAAAACAAATTTTGGGGAAAAACTAGTATCAATACTCTCTTTATTCCCCCCAAACAAACTAATACCTATAAAACGTAACTTTCATGTCTTGTCTACATAATCAAAAAATCTGATGTGGGCAACACATGAATTTCCTTATATAATGTAATGAATTCACTACTTTTACAGTAAAAAAAATAGGTTTTTCTTATAGTAGATACTAATATTCTTTCCAAGATATTGAATTTTCGACAATTAGTCGTAATTTTCATTGATTTAGCGCCATTTTTATCCATTTGGCGAGATTTTCATTAATTTGGCAACATTTCAAAAAGTCGTCAAGTTGGCGACATTCCGCCAAATTCGTCGCCAAAATCTCGCCAAACATTATGCACTAAGAAATAAGTTATTCTTACAGCAGATAAATGACTATTGACGTTCAAATACAAAAGTATTACTCAAAGTATCTTTTTTCATGAATGGAACGAGCTAGATCCACGAGAATGATGTCACTCAATTTATCGCATGGTATTACATATGAAAAGTGGACATGTTTCTCAATAGGAAATATTTTTTCTTATTTTATATGACTTTTTGATAATTTTTTTGAAAAATGTACAATATCTCGAGAACGGTTCATGTTAGCGTTCTAAAATTTATGTCAATCGTTTTCTAATGAAAAATTACATAAAAAATGTCTATTTGCATAACTTTATTAGTGGCTTTGATTTTTTGACGATTTTTTCAAAATTTCATTCGAAAATTTAGGGGGTTTCTGAACTTTCGATTGCGTATAAAAACAATAGGCTTCCAGTGTTTACGGATTGTGATTTTTGTACCAAATTTGGTTCGAATCGGTCCATTCGTTCGTCAGTTATCGTCTCCACAGACTCACTGACACACACACACACACATACAGACATCACTTCAAAAATGCTTGAAACGTGCTCTCCCGTCGAAAACTCGAATTCGAATTTTCGACCCCGTCACAATACTTTCCTTATACATTATGTATATAAGGAAAGTTATACATTATGCATATAAGGAAAGTAAAAAGCTACTTAGGTAAGTTGTGATTTATTTATCCATTTAAATTACTGTAAAAAAATACCGGTTTGTATTGAAAAAACCCCAGTTCAAATTACTGTAAAAAAATAGTAATAATAATAATGGTAAAAGTATCAGCTTTGGAAAACTTCATAAGCTACTTCATTAATTAAATTCAAATAACTTCTGATCAAATTATTTTTAA
This sequence comes from Amaurobius ferox, assembly GCA_951213105.1. Classification (NCBI taxonomy): domain Eukaryota; kingdom Metazoa; phylum Arthropoda; class Arachnida; order Araneae; family Amaurobiidae; genus Amaurobius; species Amaurobius ferox. Next base: position 116,457,577 of record OX578150.1, on the reverse strand, counting down.
AATATCAATGAATTATAATGCGAAATTAAGAAGAATATAGCAAAAGTTAAGGAAACAACCTTTTCAGAAGCTATATGATTTCATCAACTAAATTAAAAAAAAAAATAAACAAAACTATATTAATTACAAACTATAGTAAATATGATATGGTAAAAAAAACTATAGTGAATATGATAACAAATTATAGTAAAAAAATACGATATGGACTGCATATGATTTTCACTACATAATACGTTACTTCTTTCACAGCTAATAAAATTATGTGCAAGATGTACGACACTTATGTTCCTATCACAGTTTTCCTTGAATTGAACATTTGACATCATTTCTGGATGACAGCATGTTGAAGACCCAGACGACACGACCAACCCAAAGGTTTTTGGTAGCTTAATGTGTGGCCGGGGATGACAGCATGTAAAACTGTTTCAAAGTACCCTATTTACTTATATTTCTCCCAAATCTAAGTTGACAATTATTCAACATCGATAGCATCCGCAATAAGCAATATAGTCAATATACCATTAAAAGATTTTCATAATTTATTCATCAAATTGGCTTCATTTTCGTTAATTTAACGTCATTTTGACAATTTTGATGATATTTTCGTCAATTTGGTATCATTAAAAAAAATCGCCATATTAGCAATATTAAACTAAATTAGTTCCCGGGTTTGCCAAATTTATCGCCAAGTGTACAGGCAGGTGGATAGAAGAAATTTTCTTATAAATTACTATTGGCAAATAGTTACTCATCAAAATACAAAAATATTGCACATCTACTCTCGTAGGCCAACGACCGTACCGTGCTGGAAACGCCGGTTCTCGTTAGATACCGAAGTCAGGCAGCATCGGGCGCGGTTAGTACTTGGGTGGGTGACCACCTGGGAACACCGCGTGTTGTTGGCTCTTTTCGGGCGCGGCAGCCCAGTGGTTAGCGCGCGATTCTCGCCGCTGCCTGAACTGCCGCCGTGTTCATGCGGAGTACGATCACGTTAAACATGTGGGTCCGTAAGTCCTTCCGAGAGGTTGGTGGTAGGGGAAGGAGGGTACGGTCCCTGTGGATGCCTCCCCCACTGGGTTCCGGTCTAAATTGGGTGGCACTTCCCGGCCGTCCAAACAGTTACCTTACACCTTTCTGGTAGGTCGGACGGTCTGGGTCTCAACAACAACATCTACTCTCGTGAATGGAACGAACTAAATAATATCCACAAGAATGATACTAACAGATTTGTAGCATAATAGTGCGTATGAAAAACAGCGTAATATTACATATGAAAAACAGCATAATATTGCATATTTTAAATAGCATAATATTGCATATGAAAAGTAGTATAATATTGCTTATTTAAAAAGCAATAGGGTTCCCGTTATTTAGATATTTTAACAATCGTACCAAATTTCGTTCGAAACGTTCCATTGTTTCTTGATATACCGCATTCACGGACTCACTCACACACGCACACACAAACGCACACACACACTCTCTCTCTATAATACACACACACACACACTCTCTCTATAATACACACACACACACTCTCTCTCTCTATAATACACACACTCTCTCTCTCTATAATACACACACACACACACACACTATAATACATACACACACTCTCTCTCTATAATACACACACACACACTCTCTCTCTATAATACACACACACACTCCCGGTAGGCCATTAAGCTGCTCTATGTCTTAGGATGAGTCGGTCGGCCTGGACTTTCGACACACACACACTCTATAATACACACACACTCTCTCTATAATACCACACTCTCTCTATAATACACACACACACTCTCTATAATACACACACACTCTCTATAATACACACACACTCTCTATAATGCACACACACTCTCTATAATACACACACACACATGCTCTAACACATACACACACACATGCCCTAACACATACAGTAACACACACCCACACATGCCCTAACACATACACTAACACACACACACACACACACACAGACATTTCAAAAACGTTCGATTCGGGTTCAGGAATGCTTGAACGTGCTCCTCGATTTCTAATTTCCGACTCCATCACAATACTTTCCCTTTGTATATATTCCCTAAGTAGGTAGGGAATTTCCCTGTGCGTCACAATACTTTCCCTGTGCATTCACTAGGTAGGTAGGGAAAGTAATCAATGTAAACAAAAACGTCAGAATTAAGAATCTAATAAAACTTTACTTGGTTGATTAATATTTTAATTGAATCTACTGTTTATGTTGTTACTAATAAAATAATTTAATTTCAAATTATTTCAGTAGGCGGTTTGAGCGAATTTTTTATAGAAGAATACTTCAGTAGTAAGTATTTTGCATTGAAAAACTAAATATATTTGTCATCTTCATATCTATCTCTAAATGGTAAGAAATATTCAAAACCTTCTCTTACGAAACTCATCCATTATAGAACAATTCTTCCGAAGAATGTTTCTTTACTCGGCTTATTTTTCTCTTATTTGTCCAAAATCTTGTTGTATTTTTTTGATACTTTCCTTTTCGCGGTGTCGATGGTGCTAGGAAGAAAAACTTTATAAAACATTAATCGTACTCTGAAAAGTGGTAAAGAAAACGAAATATTTATTTTTCTATTTTATTTTTAAACCTTCCAGACAGATAACAGTTGTGTGACGATGCCACAATGGAAACATTTTTTGGAAAAGAAAGACAAACGATCTAAAGATCAATTCTGAAAAGGATAAATATTTGGAATATCTGTGAAAAAATAAATGGCGAAAGAAAGAAAGCTTGGAATTGGAAGACTTCAGATTTTAAATATATAACCTTAAGTGTATGTGAATAAACTTAAGATTTTAACTGAATTCTTTACTATAACTGAAAAATGTGTGGTAATTGTTCATGTTAAGTCCTATCATTAGCATAAAGAAATGAATCTCTCATTTATATAACACAAATTTATTTCCACCTATTAATAAATAAAATTACGATATTAAGGATGTTTTTAAGAATCCTTCTTTTTCCTTTGACGCCGATGTCTGGCAATAGAGTAGCCAGTAATTTTTGTTTCAAGTCTCAAGCACTGATATTTTTGAGGAGACTAATCGATTGATACTTTATTTTAGTTGATGAAGTTAGCTCATACAGCTTGCGAAACCGGTTTTTCCTTCTTTCTGTGTTATATTCTTTTTTGACTTAGTTTTAACCGCTGTTAATTTTTTAATAGTTTGTTCGATGAAATTAACTTTCGAAACCGGTTACTTCTTTTTATTATTTTCTATTTAATTACTACCTCATTCCTCTGTAATTGTAAATAAATATTGTAATTAAATATTTGTTAATACAGCATTTTGCTAGGGTCTTTTGTTTTTACATATTTAATCATATTTTAGCCGATAGCGAATCTGTTTAATTTTTTATCATTTTTGTTAGATTTGATTCATTATTTTGTATATTTTAGCATTTTTAATAAAGGAAACTAATGTGATCTGTACATGTCTTTCCTTTCCTACAAATTTAATTCAGTTTCTTTTTTTAATATTAATTTTAGTTTTATCGCAGAAAATCATGCATGAAATTAATACTTAACTGAAATTACATTAAAAAAAAGCAGCTTTAACATAATTTCTTTTTTAATTGGCGTCTTGGCGCATTTAAAAAGGATATAAAGTCTCCCCAAAATTTAAAAATGACTTTAATCTATTAGAACGCTTCACCTTTGTCTAATAGGAGTGGTTCATTTCGTTATCAAACGTTTTCAACTACAAAACAAGTATTTTATTAATATATCTAAGTATGTTTATTATTTTATTTCGAATTTAGAGGGTTATTTAAAAAAGAAAGACTGATTTTATTCTTTCTATTCCTACCAATTATCAACTAGGGTAACGCATATCATACTCTTAGCAATACTCCAGTCGTACATATTCCAATACAAAATATATACCTGTTCCGTATCCCCCAAATGACTCTAAATATTCAAAACCATCTCTTATGAACAGAAGCTCATCCATCATAAAAGCGATTCTTTCAAAAAATATTTCTTTTTACATGGCTTTCTTTCTCCTTATTCATGTAGAATTGCGTTGCATTATTCTCCTAATATTTTTCGGGATTTCTGTCATATATTACTGATATATTAGAAGAGAAACCTTTTAAAAATAAATTGTGTTCTGAAAAGTGGTAGAGCAAATAAAATATGTATCTTTCTATTTTTTAAACCTCTAAGACAGCTAACATATACGTGACGTTGCCACAATGGAAAGAGATTTCGGAAAAGAATAACAAACAATTTAGCGACCAATTCTAAAAGGATGAATATTTGGGATATTTTTGAAAAAAATTAAGGGAAAAATAAAGCTCGAACAGAAATGGTGTTTTAAAATTTTATTGTATTCTTTACTATTAAAAAATTATTAGTAATTTTTCTTATCGTTACCAATTATTTTTAATAGTAACTGCTAATATTCTATCATTAGTATCGAAAATAAACCTATCATTTATATTATAGCAAATTTAATTTTACTTATTATTAAATAAGACTATAAACGAGGTTCCTGCTGATATTTTCCGGCGAATGTGGTTCCAGCATGACGACGCTCCAGTACATTTCGCAAATGATGTGTGTGGTTACCTGACCAGAAAATTTGGAGCTCGATGGATTGGTAGCGGTGGACCGGTTTGTTGGCCACCACTGTCACCGGATTTATCTCCAATCGACTTCTTTGTATGGGGTGCGATGAAAAACATGGTGTACGAGACCCCTGTCCCCAGTGCTATGGACCTTGTAGCACACATATCAGTCGCCGTCGCAAACATCCTGGAAATCCCGGGCATATTCCAGAAAGTCCGGTTGTCCATGCAACGTCGTTGTGAGGCATGTATTCTAGCAAATGGTCGGCATTTCGAGCACCTCTTGTAAGTCTGTACAAACGATGCACAGATAAATGGTTTTTTTTCTTACAACTTCCTTGTTATGTTTCCTTTCCGTCATTTAACCGGGCTCATGTTGCCCTACTACATGACGCCTGCGCCCATGCTTTCCTATGTGAAATAGTCTTCTTTTCCTATTCCCTACCTCCCCCACCAAATATTGATGATGAATTCAGATACACCCTGTATAGTTAAGTGACCTTCAGAGTAACAGTAGAGTACATCAGCGAGGGGGCCGGTAACATGTGCTACATGAGGGACTAGCATAGAAAATCGGCTCTAAGTATTCCAAGGTAAATGCAGGTAATGGTGGTATACCAATCGGTTGCCAAGATAATCTATTCACTAAAACTCTGCCCATTCAGTTAGCTCCTGTGCAAACCGGTCGGTCTCCGCGACGCAACAGACCGCATACAATTGGTAATTTGGTTCTGTTTTGAAGTGAACATAGGCTTTTGTAGTCCACCACCTGCTCTGTATTACAGATTAAAGTATTCGCAACTAGCCTTAAACTCTATTCACCCTGCAACCTTGAATGAGATGATACAAATTGGGTTTTTGTAATTTTCAGTGCCGTTCAATAACGAGATAGACGAATGTGCCTCGATGCCTGTGACAGCCCGGTTCAGCTTGCGGGCACCTCCAGCTGACGAAAGTATCAGAAGTAACGGGCCTAGCATGTGAGTATAATTATATGGTATCAGAAAATAATCAAAAAACCACTTCTTTTTTCACTGGCCTCGTGATTACTGCACTATAAACCGAACCAAAAAGCTTCCGAACCTGAGAATAAACCATGTTTTCTAGAACATCTAATAACCCGGTATTTACTAACCATTCTGTGGTTAAACAACGTTATTAAACTGATAGTTCGCCATCCATTAGTAGGGAAAGACAATCAATTCCCTTCAACACTTTCCTCCCTTGGTTCTTTACACTAAATCTATACACACCACTTAATTGAAGCTGAAATGCAATTCATAATTATTTTCGTCTCTGACGTACTTGCATTTCCGAGAACAAGAATATGCACTTAGACGCGAAATTATGTAGTTTACATAGTATGGACTACAAAGCAAAACCGAGTTTGAACGCAAAAGCACGGGATTGTCATCTGGATACTCGATCTAAGGAGAAGAAATGGTAGACTTGTTCAATCCTCTGCAAGGACAACATTTTGTCGAATTACGGTACTGCCAGGTTCTTCTTCAACGGTCCGAAGAGATGAAAATTGCTTGGTGCGAGATCCGGACTGTAGGGTGGGTGTTCCAGTACATTCCATCGAAAACGCTGTACCAAATCACGTGTAACCGAGGCCGTATGCGATCGGGCCTTGTCGTGCAACAACACGACGCCTTATCTAGACATGGAATTTAATTCGCACACCGAATATGTGCACCCGTGAGAGCTCTTGCTACCTAACTTTTCGAACCACCTACGTATATTCTAAATCAGGAATTAGGTTAATTAACATTTCAACGTGCAGTTCGCTGCAGATTACATCGTATGGTATAGGATACTTAAGCAAATGCACTAAACAGGTGGTTATAATAATTTGACTTTTCTGTGTAATTTACTGTACTGCATTCTTCCGACTTATCAACACAAGACTCCTCTTCATTCTGTTGCAGAACCTCCATCTACGAAGCTTCCCTCGTCATGATGATCAGAAGGGATTTTGGTCCCATTAGGCCAGTCACACGATTCAGGATCGCCACATGCATGATCATTGTCGAGGTAAGTGCTTCCTTCGAACACCCATATTTTTTCAGTGTTCTGTTCGTATTATATCCACTTTTTCTGATTTATACGGCACCGACAAACTCGGAAATTCTAACATTCCATAAAATTTTAAACATCTGCACCTCGAATTCCCTAGAATTTTTAGGGAATGCATAAAGCTATCAAGTTATTTAACACTTTGTCTAGGTATCCTATATGACCTTGAAATTTTATAAAGGGTTACAGATTCTGTAAGCAAAAATACAGGTATACATTAAATGTCGCATAAAGGGGCTGGAACGTATTCGCCATCTGCATGACATGTCGAATTCTTTCTGTTCTGTATCTGACTTGGGTCTGACTGAGTTCTTTTACGTATTGTCAATTCAATTTTGTGGTTTTTTACTTTCCCTTTAATACATGGTAATGTATAGGAAAAGTATTGGAATCATGCCGAAAATCGCAAGTCGAGTTTTCGATGGATCTATGTGTTTCAAGACTTCTAGAATACGAGTAAACCATTTTTAGCGTGACGTCTGTGTGTGCAGATTTTGTATCCACTCTAACTCAAAAACTAATTAACCGAATTTCATAAAATTTGACAGGTAAGTCACTTGTGGGCGAATCTGGTGCTGATTAGCTTTCGGTACGATTCGGGATAAAAGAACCTGCCTTTTTTTTGCGAAATAGGCCGCAAAAACCTATATCCACTCTAGCTGAAAACCTAATGGACTGAATTTCACAAAATTCAGTAGATAAGTCGGGTGCTGATTAGATTTTGGTACCATTCGGAAAAAATCACCTGCCTTTTTTCCAAAATGGCTCGCAAAAATCGTTAAAATCTAAAATAAAAAACTACGTATGCTCAAATATATCCATTAAATGATTGTTTTATACGTAATTTTTAACTCAGAAAAGGATAAGACCAACCCCATTACACTAGGACTAACCGTTCTCGAGATATTTTAGTTTTTTCGTATTTTCTCTACGCCACCTTTGAAAATAAGTCCAGTTACCAAATGAGAACGAGAATTGAAATAAAAGTGAATTAAATTCAATTAAAATAAAGAGAACGTGGATATAAGTCTGCAGGGAAAGTCATGTGCTGCCAACATCAGATTTTTTGTTTGCTTGTGCAATGAAAATGTTCACTGGCCGGAGATACATTGGGTGTAACTGTTTGAGCTCCTAAGGACCACGTGACCTTTCAACGTGTGTGTGGTTTTTTTTATGGCTCCATCATAAATTACTGTGGGACTCTTTGATAGCTGCATCAAAAATTACTTAGAATTCAACGTCAAGTTTGGCGTTAGCTTGTGTGCTTTGCTGCTAACAGGAGCTAACCTTTTATTGCACAGGCCTCGACTTGGCGTTTACTTATCGGTACCATAGCATCCTAATATGAACTAACTATTCCACCTGTCACCGTCTGTCATTAAATTAAATACTTTTCTTATAAACTACGGGGCTACGCCCCCTGTTCGCTACCACTCACCAACATCTGGATCTCGCTTCGCGAGCTCTATTGTCTCGCTTGCAGTGGCGGCTCGCGTATTGACAGTGTGGCACTGCGGGAGCGACAGTGCTCTCTCTCCCTCGCAGCCTCGCATGCAGCTTCCTAAGTGCGCATGCGCACAACAGTCAAACACCACGCTTCACAGTTCCAGCGGCTTGGCGTTTGACTGTTGTGCGCATGCGCATAACAGTGAAACGCCAAGCCGCTGGAACTGTGAAGCTTTGTGTTTGACTGTTGTGCGCATGCGCACATAGGAAGCTGCATACCAGGCTGCGAGGGAGAGAGAGCACTGTCGCTCCCGCAGTGCCACGTTGCCAATTCGCGAGCCGCCACTGCTCGCTTGTTACGCAAGCGTAATACGCCCTTGGGTATATTATGTTTGCGTGCAAGCGAGCCCTTGTTTGCTAGCGCTCACCAACCCCCGAAGCTTTTCATTGTAAACTCTTACACCTTTCCCGGCAAACGCAACAGCCCTCGTGCTCCCTGCTAACTGACCCTCTTCAACTCCATGGGTTTCCCTCCTGTTCTCTGTCAAGAACCTGCGACTCCCGACCATTATGATACTCCCCACCAGTACCTGTGTGGGGAGTATCATAATGATCCTTTCATATATGGTTCCGCTTAAGCACAATTGAGTTGGTGCATGCACAAAAGGTTTTACTACGTGTCCGACCGCTTACTACAAAAAACAATTCGATTCTGAACTGATCGATGCAATACTATGGTCTATTATGTGCTTTATAACAAGTGGGTAGGCGCCGTTCTGGTATAGAATCGCGCTCCTAGTGCAGCGACAAACATCCTTCGTATAGTTTCATAGATTGACTTAGCTTCGAAGTACTCTGCATTAGCTAGAAAGTACTCTGTATTAGCTATTTGCTGAAAGGAATTTTGGTACTAACACTGAAATTACTGTGCCATTAATAACTTTTATAAACTTTACAACTTTCCTGATGATCTTGATGTTTTTATTCATCTTTAAAGATTTTATTTATCTTTTAAACACCACTTCTTGTAAATAATTTGTATATTATTTTTTTTATATATATATCTGTAAATATTTTGTATTTTATCTTACAAGCTGCTACTAGGATTTTGTCCTGTTATTTGCATGTTTGTAAATAAATAAATAAATAAATAAAATTATCCACCATCAGAAGCAATGCACAATTGTATCTTAGAAAGAATATGGCTGTGTACTTTGGCAAGAATTGCAGTTGTCACCGTGTTAGCAATGTTTCTTTCAGGCATAACTCCGGGGGGGGGGGGAGTTTCTCCCCCGGAGGCATTTTATATTGACCTAGTTTCTGTTTGTGTATTTATGTGACAGCATTTTGATATATTTATATAGGGCAAATAGAAAACTTTCCCCCTAAAATGTCATTCGCCCCCTCCAGGCCACAAAGTCCTGAAAGAAACACTGCGTGTTAGAGGTCTTGGTTATACAACTATTTAATAAGTATGCAAGGTATCCCAAAAACATTGACCTCCGCTTTTATTCCTTAAATATTGATCTTAGTCATATATAATAAATTACAAAGTTGCGTAAAAAAAAGGTACAGAATTTTATGAAATCGATAAAAATTTTCAGACGATTAAATTTGAAGAAATACAAAATTTAAATTTTTAAAATTGCCCCCGAACAAAAACATTTACAATAAGTAAAATGTGTCCCACACACTAATAAGGTGACGTACAAAATTTCAAAATTTTATCATAAAAAGTCCCAGAGATATATATATAAAAAAAGTTGGTGAGGGATTAATCACACATTAAAATGTAAATGTTTACAGCAAGAGTGCAAATGACGCAACACAGAAATACATCATAGGCAAATAATATCTGCATCTTATCTTTAATGGATCTTTGGCATGGGTGGAAAACATTTTGAACAAGCTTTGTAATCATTGTGTAAAGTTATTATTTCTACAAAGTGTAAATAGTTTTGCACCAATAAATAACAAAATTATTATTTATTTATGTAATCATTGTTTTCTTTCGTAATTTGTGCATGACCCCTGAAACGCGATCTGCCGACATGATTTTTCCCTTGTGAGAACCCATGTCGATGCATCGAAAAGTGGTTTAAATCAACATTTCTGTCTTTTCATATCTCTGAGACATTTTATGATGAAATGCTGAAATTTTGTACATCACCTTATTAGTGTATGGGGCACATTTTACTCATTGGAAATGTTTTTGTACGGGGACCGTATAAAAATTTAAATTTTGTATTTCCTTAAATTTAATTCCTTAAAAATTTTAATAATTTCATAAAATTCTGTACCTTTTTTTACGCAGCTTGTAATTTGTTATATATATCTAAGATCAAATTTTAAGGAATAAAAGCCGAGGTCAGTGTTTTGGGGATACCCTGTGTATTGGCTTCCGTATACTCTTTTTGTTCGTTTCTGGTATCCATTCCTACTCATCAGACTAATGTTCTTCAACTTTATATTTTTTTTGTGTGTATCTATCTCACTTTCTTACCTAGTTCGTTATCCTAATTTTTTAAATTCTCCGCAAGGGGAATTGCAACTCCTCTTATTCGATCTGTCATGGTCACTTTACTATAGATCGATCTGAAACGTACAATCATAGACCTTTCTTTACAAAGTCATTGTGGTGATAAAGGACTTTCATGGGAAATCTGTAT